>PVIH01023317.1:0-25153 GCA_004025045.1 Sigmodon hispidus
AGTTAAAAACTTATATACAGAAAAATGTAAGTTTTTTCCTATGTTTTTTCCACTTTGCCTAATGCAGAGCAGGGCACAAAGATAAAAATTCATAAATAAAATAAAACTCAGAAACAAATTACAAATGAGAAATAGATATGATTTTTATATGAAATTACATAATTTTGCATTATGAACAAATGCACCCATGACTCTCTCAGGCATACTCTAAACAATCTGTCAGTGGCTGTTGCTTGGCAGTCTCTTCCCAGTCAAAAATTGATAGTGGTTGTTGTTATGCAGATTCTGATCAATCAGGACTAGACAACAACTGTTGCTAGGTAGATTTTGAACAGTCAGAAGATCTGACAGTGGTGGTTACAAGGCAGATTTTGACCATGAGAATATCTTACAGGGGCTATTGCTAGTTAGATTCTGATCATCAGCAGAACTGAGAGGGGCTGTTGCTAGGCAGATCTGATTGTGTATTTTTTAGGCAAATCTGACCAATCAGGATCTGAAAGTGGTAGTTACTAAGTAGATTTTGATGACTCAGGAGTTTTTAACAGCAGCTGTTACTAGGCAGATAATGACCATCAGGTGATCTGACAGGGTTGTGATGTAGATTTGCACCAATCAAGAGAAGTCACAGGGGCTGTTACCAGGCACACTATGACCTATATAAGGATCTGAAAGCAGCTGTTGCTAGGCAGATTCTGACCAATAAGGACTTGACAGTGGTGGTTGCTGGGCAGATTCTGACCAATCAGAGGTTTCACAGCAGCTTTTGCTAAGCAAATTCTAACAAGTCATGATCTGACAGCTGTTATTGCTAGGAAGATTCTTCCAACTAATTAGGATGTGAAGGCAAAAGTTGCTAGGCATTCTTTGATTAATCAATATTTTCCAGCAGCTATTGCTAGGCAGATTCTGACCAATCAGAGATCTTAAAATGGTTGTTCCTAGGCAGAATTTGACTACACAGATCTGACACCAGTTGTTTCTAGGCAGACTCTGACCATCAGGAGATCTGACAGCAGCTGTTGCTAAGAAAATTCTGACTCATCAGGGAATCAGACAGTGGCTGTTGCTAGGCAGATTTTACAATCAGTGGTCTGGCAGTTGCTGTTGCTAGGCACATTCTGAATAATTAGGAAATATGACATGTGTTATTTCTAGGCAGGTTCAGACCATCAGAAGATCTTACAGTTACTGAAGTAAAGACATTGTCTTTATCTGACATAGATGGTGGGCCTGAAGATATTCAAATGTTGTCATAGACTAGGAGTGAGGACACAGAGCAAGTTCTGACATAGAAGGTGTGGCCTGAGAACAGTCAAATGATTTCATAGGCATGAGTGAGGAAACAGGCTTGATCTGACATAGAGAGTGGGGCCTGAGAACAGTCAGATGATGTCATGAACTAAGAGTGAGGACACAGGGTGTGGTCTGACATAGGGGACAGGGCCTGTAAATAGTCAGGTGATGTCATTAACAAGGAGTGAGGACATAAGGCATGTTCTTACATTATGGGAGGCCCTGGAAAAGTCATGTGATGTCTCAAAATACAAGTATAAATATTGCCCTTTGTTCTCCCTACAGGAGGTTGTACCATCACTTCTCCCTTTGTGTTAATATAAACTGGAATAAACTGCCCTGTGTCCACAGCAGGGTGCTCCATCACCTGACATTTTATTTTTAAATGAACTGGAATAAACTGCACTATATCTCATTTACAGCAGAGGCTGCTCTACAAGACCAAGTTAATTTTTACATAAACTAAAATAAACAGTGCTGTGTCCACAGCAGGGAACATTATAACCTGAGCCTCTTATTTTTATATAAACTGAAATAAACTGCCTGGAGTCCCATTTAAAGCAGAGAGTGCCAGAACCTCACCCAATTTATTTCTATAAAAACTAGAATAAGCCACCCTTTGTTCCATCAATCCCTTTATCCCAACAACAGCAGAGGACGTTTTCACCTCATCCTGTTTATTTAAATATAAACTGGAATAATCCACCCAATGTGACCTCCAGAGCAGAGCATACCATCACTTAAACTTGTGCATTTCTGTACAAACTGGAATAAACTGCCCTGTGTCCACAACAAAGGATGTCATCACCTGAACCTGCTTATTTTTATATAAAGAACAATAAACTGACCTGTATCACCCCCAACAAACAGCACCCTCAGCTGACCTTGTTTATCTTCATGGAAACTGAAATATTTTGCCCTGTGTGTACAGCAGAAAGTGCTGGCACCTGACCCTCCTTGTTTCTATATGAACTGTAATAAAAAGCTCTTTGTCCAGAGCTATGGGCTCTGACATCTGACCCTCTTTATTTCTGTATAAACTAGAATAAATAGCCCTATGTCCACAGAAGAGAATGCTGTCACCTGAGTGTTTATTTCTGTATAAACTGGAATAAACTGCAGTGTATCCATAGCAGAGGGCATTGTCACCTTACTCCTTTTAATTGCTATATAAACTGAAATGAGCCACCTTGTGTCCTCAGGAGATAGGACATCACCTGACACTATTTATTTCTATATAAACTGGAATAAACTGCCCTGTGTTCTTTACATAGCAGAATGAACCTATGTCTGCCCATAGCTAAGTGTGATATCATCTGCCATGTTTATTGCTTTAAAATCTGTAATAAACTACACTCTGTGCACAGCACAGGGCACCATCTTCAGACCTTTTTATTTCTTTATAGACTGGAGTAAATAACCCTTTGTTACTCCTCACAGCAGAGGGCACCATAACTTCACCCTGTCCATTTCTATATAAACTGAATTAATTCACTCTGTTTTCAAATCAGAGGGCACTGTCACCTAAAACTATTTATTTATATATATATATATATATATATATATATATATACTAGAATAAACCATCCTCCATCCAATTCAGAGCAAAGGGGACTTTCACCTGATTCTTCTATACGAACTGGAATACATCGCCATGTGTTCACAGCAGACAGCTTAGTCACCTGTCCCTGTTTATTTCAATGTAAACTAAAATGAATTGCCTTGTGTGCACAGTAGAGGGTGCTGTTACCTCAACCTGCTTATATCTATATAAACTGGAATAAATCTTCTATGTTCACAGAAGAGGGCATCATCACCAGACACTTTATTTTTATTTAAACTGAAATAACCCACCCTGTGGCCCAATCACAGCAAAAGGCAACATCTCATGCCTGTTTATTTCTTTATAAAATGGTATAAACCATTCTGTGTCCTCAGCAGAGGGCACAATTACCTGACCTTATATATTTCTATATGAAGTGGAATAAACTACCATGTGTCCACAGCAGAGGCAATTTTACCAGACTCTCTTTATTTCTACATAAACTGAAATAAACTGCCCTGCTCAGCAGCAGAGTGTGCCATTCCCTGATTGTGTTTATTTCTCTATATACTGAAATATACCACTCTCTGTTTCCCCACAGTAAAGAGCATCATCTCCTCACCTTTATATATATATATATATATATATATATATATATATATATATATATATAAACTGGAATAAACTCTCCTGTGTTTCCCCACAGCAGAGGGCACCTGACCCATTTATTTCTATGTAATCTGGAATAAACTTCCCTGTGTCGAATGCAGAAGGTACCTTAACTTGACCCTATTTATTTCTATATAAACTGAAATAAACCACCTTATTTGTTCCCACTATAGAGGGCACCATCTCTTTACATTGTATATTTTTATATAAACTAGAATAAACTATCATGTTTTATCACAGGACATAGCCATTTGACCCTGTTTATTTCTATAGGAACTGGAATAACCCACCCTGTCCACAGATAATAATCTGTCCACATATGAGGGTGCCATCAATTGACTCTGTTTATTCCTTTATAAACTTGACTAAACCACGAATTTCCTTTGCAGCAGAGATCAACATCATGAGTTTCTTTATCTTTATATAAACTCTAACCAACCATTTTTGTCCCCTCAACAACAAAAGGCACATCACCTGAACCTGTATAGTTTTTTTCAATATAAACTGAATTATTCAAATCTGTGTCCACAGCAGAGAGCACCATAACCTGACTCATTGTTTCATTGTTATAACTTGAATATCTCTGAAATGATTATTCATTAGTACTTTGAAAACATTATCCTCTCTGTGTTGTAGAGACAGTTAACACTGATATTTCTTTTGTTACATGTTTCTCTCATCTAGATTCATGCAATGTATGAATTCACAGTAAATGCTGAGAATATAGTTAACCATGTTACTTAATATAAATTTGACTCACACCTAAATTCATGTAAGAGAAACTAAGTGTAAAAGAAATTTTTCCAGGAGATGGGCCTGTGGGTTAGCCTGTGATACAATTACTTGCTTGATAATTGGCAGAGAAAAGACAAGCATCAGCCAGGCTGGTCAGAAATGGGAGATCTTTGTGTTGATATTTTGTGTGTTTTCTAACAAATAAAGCTTGTCCCAGAGTCTTAGGACAGAGGCAGCTGCAGTGTCAGCCATTAAGGTTTAGCAGAGGTCACACATGATAAATGTACCCAGGGAGGCTCAGATCCATTTGGGTCTGTAACTTCATGGCCACACAAAGCCAGGCGGTGGAGGCCCTGGCCATTAATTTAAGCACTTGGGATTATAGACCTTTATTCCCCACATAAGTGAGGTTTAGACAGAATGTGGTACAGCTGCACAGAAAAAAAAATACAAGGTGGGAGAGGATAGAGAAATTCCAAAGACACCAAAGAGACTCCAGTGACACCAGAGACAGCAAAGACACCAGAAAAATTCCGGAAAAACAAGAGGGACTCCAGAGAGTCATCAGAGACAACAGAAAGATACCAGAGTCACCAGAGAGATTCCAGGGAAACTTTAGAGGTATCAGAAACAAGAGAGTTGTTGGAGACTGCAGAGAGACTTCAGAGACATCACAGAGATTCCAGAAGTTTTCCAGAGGTAGCAGTGACATCAGAGAAATGCAAGAGAAAGAAGAGAGACTCCAAAGAGAATTCATCAACACTAGAAAGATAAGAGAAATATCAGAGTCTCCAGAGACAACAGAGAGATCCCAGAGAGATTTTAGAGATACCACAGAGATGCCAGAGACAGCAAAGTGTATTTAGAGACAACAGAGATGTCAGAAAAAGAAGGGACAACATAGAGACTCTAGAGAGACTTCACAGATTCCAGAGAGATGCCAAATACACCAGAGAGACTTCAGATACACCAAAGAGATGCCAGGGTCCCCAGAACTAACAGAGAGACTTCAGAGATTGCAGAGACACCAGAAAAATGTCAGACCACATAGAGACTCCAGTCAGATCAGAGAGCATTCAGTGAGCCTTCAGAGATACCAGAGAGACTTCAGAGACATTAACAGATGCAGTTAAAATGCTATTTTGAGAAACAGTACCATGAAAAGAAAGAGAAGTTAGTTTAAAAGTAAAGAGTTAGTACATCATAGTCCCAAGCCACAGGCTGATCAGCAAAAAATTAATATAAAAGTTTGTGTGGCTATTTGAGACACTTTTAATATCTGTACAATAAATTGCCAATCAATAAAAAGTCAATATATTTTAGGGAGTTATATAAATACTCACTGACACAAGATTGAACCTAGGGGAATTTTTGGAGAGTCATAATTTCCCAAGTGCAACTCTCCAAGAGTGCAGGAGCAAACAGACAGCATAAGCAGCCAGCATCAGGGTCCTAAAAGTATGCCAGCCACACCCCATCTGTAGTTCTCAGAATCAGAGCTATGTGTCTGGGTATCCCACAATAGCACATGATCCCAGCATCAAGGAGTTCAGTCTGGGGCTTCCCTTTTCTTCCCTGCTTTTTGTATGAGTTTTCAGAGATATTCAGTATAAAAAGACAGGATCTTGCCCTATGGCCTGAGGATTCAGAAATAGTGAGAATTTCTCTGTGGCTTTTCCTATGTTTCTATGATCTTTCAGCTTTAGGTCAGTATCTGTGTCTAGCTTTCTTTAAAGTAATTTATTTAAATTCATGTTTTCTTGTGCATTGGTATGAAGGTGTCAGATCTTCTGAAATGGGAGTTACAGACATATGTGTCTGCCATGAGAGTGTTCAGAATTAAGCCCAGATCTTCTGGAAGAGCAGTCTTTACATCTAACCTACAGCCTGTAGTAGAATCAGTCTTTCCTACAGCCTGATTATAGCTTTTTAATAAAGGAGAAGTTAGAATTTGTGCAACAAGAAAAACATAAGATATTATGAAAGGAAGAAATGCAAGAAGAAAAAATAAAAGAAACACATATCCAAAGTATCATTATATATAAAATAAATCATGAAGAAATAGTAAAATTTGAAAAATGTAAAGAAGCATGCCAGACAGGCAGGTAAGAAGATAGTTGAAGGTACAAAGGAAACAAAAGTTGAAATGTAGTATTTATTTACTTAGCAATGAATATTTATATTAAAATATATTACTGTATATTTAAATATATTTATGTATGTAAATTAATATAAAACATAGAAAAAAGGGACTGAAGGGTCATGGGGGAGAATAGAGTGAAAAATTATGGGATGTAGCAAAGTTTACCCCCTCAGGACTCATGGCCCCTTTACAAGGCATTACCAGAAAGGACATCTTCTCATGTTTATACAGCAAACCACACTCAGAGTATGAATGGAGTTGGGGTGAGGATAAGACAATGAGTGAAAGCCAGGCTCACATGACCTCACCCTCTTGTCACCCACCCACTTACATTTTTAAATGAGAGGAACTGGAAACACAAGAGGGAAATCTGTAAGTCTGTATACATGTGGGTGAGGCCATAGGTCACCTTCCTAAACCTGTTAACTAAATTCAGGAATAGGAGAGGTTCAGAAGTCAAATTTGTCCATGTGTGTCAGAGACAAGTGTGTATGCTGTGGGCATTTTCCTGCCTCATCTTCAACAGCATCATGAGTATTATCCCCAAATCTGGAAGTCCCACCACTAAGCCCACACTGACTTATATTCACAAGTTTTCAGTGGGATCTGCACAACTAGAGATCTTGGGGGTGACAAGTCATAAATATTAAAGGTCAAACTTTACTTTTGATACCAGAACAAACTGAAAGTTGTTTCTGCCCCACATAGTCCTGATCAGATCAGCCAGGATAAGCTGAGGCAAGAGGGATCAATGATGGAAATTTTGCTTCTGATTTCCCAGAACTTCCCTAAGCCAAAAGTGCATATATCATAATGGGGAAACTGAGTTAGGAGAGAAAAGGAGTGTCTCACTACCTTAGTTTTGGCCCCAAGCTCCATACACATGATCCTTTAAGGTGAATATTCATCTTGAATCCACAATTAAATAAAATTAAGCCAGACCTCAGAGGTCAGATGTCAAGACCAATGACTTTCACTTCATGGAAGGGGTGGAACCATCAGCTTAAAGCACCTGTCACTTTGGAAACTGGAAGTGGGTGAAGCAAAGAATCATGAGAAGAGCAGGGCCACCATGTTACCTGTAACACCTGACTCAGGGGCATGAGTCATAAATCATGGGAAAGGCTGCAGACACATCGGCCCATTGAGACCAGTTCAGCTATGACATCACTTGGTCCCCACCAGTGAGGTGAGGTTAGAAGAGTCAGGTTTAAATCCCAAATATGAACCCTAATTAGGGGTGTATAGTATTAATGCAATGATGTCATTTTGACCCTGTGTTCCCTCAGAGCTGTCAGTCAATGATGTGAGGTGGGTGGGGAGCATAAGTGTCAAACAACAGCCTGAGAAATTGGCTGGTTGACTTATAGGATGTGTGAGTAGATATTATCAGATGTGGTAAGGCATATTATGGATGTGTGCAGTGTTTATGGGATGGGGACATGGGTCATTATAAGTTGTGTTGGTGGTGCATGGTGGGATGGCTGACCTATTTTGGAATGGGTGGTTTGGTTATTATGGAATGGCTGGTTACTAGAAATTGATGGTTGCTCATTAAGGGATGGTTGTGAGGCATGTTATGGAATGGGTCAATGAGTTATTTTGGGAAAGATGGATATTTTAAGGGTTGGGAGGATATTAGAAGGTTATGGGATGGAAAGCTATTATGGAAGAGATAGTAAGTGATCAGATATATGGTTAGAAATCAAGAGATAATTTAAAGTTTATTATGGGATATCTGGATACTAGGAATGTCTGGTAATTTATTATAGAATGTTTGTGTGGCATGTTATGGGATAAGGGTAGTGGCTTATTATGAAATGGCTATTTTTAGGGGATGGGTGTGAGGCATATTAAAAGTTGTGTGAGCGCCTTATAGGATTCGTAGGTAGGATGGGTGTAAGCAGCCCAAACGATAAGTGGGTTGTGATAGGAAGAGGAATATTATGTGATGTGTGAGTATTGCATTATAGGATGGATAATTAGATGTGTGAGTATTGCATTATAGGATGGACAGTTAGATGTGTGAGTATTGCATTATAGGATGGATAGTTAGATGTGTGAGTATTGCATTATAGGATGGACAGTTAGATGTGTGAGTATTGCATTATAGGATGGACAGTTATTATGGGATGAGATGGTGGGTGATAATGGAATGGAAAATTATGTTGTTATGAAATTATTGAGCAAGTTATCATGAATGTCTAATGTCTGGTTATTACGGGAATAATTGGGTGGCTAATATTGGATAGTTGCATACTAGGGATGGCTAGGTACTTATGTGAGGCATGCAACGAGATGGATCAGAAAATTATGGGATGGCTGCTTAATGACATTGGGGGATTAGTTATTATGGGATGCTATGAGGCACATTATGCAATAGCTCAGTGAATTATTATAGGGGAGTCAGTATAAAATGAGTGAGGTTAGTGTGCATGCTAAGGTTTGTAGGTCTATATGGCTCTGCATGACACCACATGATTCAAGTCCATATTCCACATTATCCTTTCGTTTCCAAGTATTTGACTCTCCTAGTTTTTTTTTTTTTTTTTTTTTTTTTGACTGATAGATCTCCTCCTGGAGCTCATGGAGAACCTCTTGAAATACTTGATGAGCAGCTGACTGGTGACCTACAGTCATGTGACATTGATAAAAGATGACTGACAGCTGAGGGATGATGGTTAGCTTCTTCACAATAAGGGTAGATAATTGATTTATTGAGTATCAGTTGGACACCTGAAGAAGTGATAATTCCATGCACTGACCCTTAATCCTGCCTACGTTCTCAACATCCCACAACACAGTTGTGACTCCATATGAAAACTGAGTCACAAGTGAGTGCTATTTAGTGATATACATATTTCTGCAGTGATATCATTGTGATGCTGTGAACCCTCACAATTGTCCATCAAAGGGGTAAAAGGCATGGAGTATTTGTGTCAATCAACAGCCTTAGGGCTTGAGTGGGGGACTTATGGAATAGAAGATTGGATATTATTGAATGGGTGAGTCAATATTATAGAATAGGTGAGTTTGTTATTGTTGTTATTATTGTGTTATTGTGTGTTATATAGTCCAATGAGATGTCTGTTGATTAGCTGTGATTACAGTTGAATCTACTTCCATATCAAAAAGGCCAGAAAAATTTTTTATTCATAAACAAAACAAGTTTTGGACATTTTAAACATATACAAGTATAAAAAATAAGCATGAGAAAAACCAATTCTTGCATTTCCTTACTTTATATAGCTTAATTTTAAGTTTTTACCTGTAAGAGTTACATCAATTAAGCAAACCTTTGTCCTCTTTTATAACTGATATTTTATTAAGTAAATAAGACATTATCTTAATGTCTTAACAACCAGTGTCTGTGACACCTACAATAAAATAAAATTACCCACAGAGATATACTACTTCTCTCAAGCAAAAGTACAACTGTGTATTAATGCAAAGTTTCATAAATGCCTGTACACATAGCTTAAATTCTCCTTTCTGGCATCAGAAATGCATAAAAAACAAAACTAAGAATCAAAATCCTGATGCCTATATCTCTTAAAAAGAGAACCTGAATGGATTTCTTTGCTGATCAATAAATTCATAAATTGACACATAGCTCTGTATTAAAGCCTGCCAAGGCATGCCCACTTATCAATTTTACAACAGGGGATTTCTTGGACATCCTTATTTACTGTCAGTCCCTGTTTTATTGTTTTCCCTTTCTATATTTAGGACATATGTCAGAATCCTTTAGTGTTCCTATGTTGGCTTATTGCTTAATTTTATGATCCATATGATTATACCAGAAGTAAGTTTCTAATGGTTCAAAAAATTCTCTTTCAACCAATACATTTTTTTGCTAAAAAATCACATCCTTAACTGTTCTCCCTTTTGTTGCAGCACCCACCACTGACCTTTGATTATAAGATGGTCTAATATCTGAATATAACTGAACATAATTAAAGATTTCCTTTTTTTCTAAATAGTCTGATCATAGCCTGACCAGAATATTAGTAGTCTCATAAGCCAATTGTTTTACAAGTAAAACAATTTATTCTTTATGCTTTATTTTTCCATATGAGCCTTTCTTTTGTTGTCATAATCCTGGAAACAATCATCTTGAAATGACTCATCCTGTCGAAGCTTTATTTTTAAAAATTTCTCCATTTGCTTTTAACTGCAAGTTAATCTATTTAAAACATTTCATTTGCTGCAGAGCTAATTTGAAGAAATATGGCTTTTTCCTCTAAAGCTTTTGTTTAGTCAGGGTCAGGGTTTGTTTTCAGGTTTGATGAGATATAAGAATGAAAACTTATCATTTTACAACTTTGCCTGTTCTGCCATCTTAGGCTCTTCCTATTTCCTATTACCCAGATAACCCTCTTTTTTGGTCTTTCTATGTTTCAGCCAGCCATCACTCAATGCAAACTAAAAAATTTGATGCATTCTAGTGACTCTAAACTGAGATATGTTCTCTTGCTTAAAAGAAGCATAGAAATTGAGTGTGTCTAGTGGTGGGCATAAAGGAGCTGTAATGTTCTTAGCAGTAAAAATGTGTACTCATGTTCTTATTTTAAAACTTGATTTTTGTTTGAGAAATTTTAAGGCAGTTAGCTTGGTGTATATGTTCTGGAAAGAAACAAGAGGAGAAGAAATCCTGACATGTCTCTGAGATCCAAGAACACTTGGGCAAGGGAGCAAACAGCCTGTGAGACTTTACACAAAATTTATGGGGAGGGATCCAGTTTCCTATGCTCAACACCCTGTAGAGATTTAGATTCTTGTCTACTGAGTTCTACCTTACTGAAATAGTGCATTTGCCTACTATAAAAGATGAGGACATCACAAGCACATATACACATAAACATGTCTGATATGCCTTACTGCCTGGCCATCTGACCCTCTGAATCCTACATGGACCCAGTGCTTTCAGAAGCCAGAATGATGGGTTCTGCTGAAAGTACAGTTTTGGATGCTGTTAGCTGCTTGTAGGCTATCACATGGGTGATGGGACATGCTGGCTGAGACATGAAAGACAGTAGGAAATAGAAGCAGGCTATTCAATTTTAGTGCTTCATTGTTATGTCTGGAGAGCCTCCTAGTTACATGAAAGAAAACAAAATCATTTGAATGTTCATGTGTCCTCTAAAGAAAATAAAAATTTTGAGAATATAAATAATTTTTCAAGAACAATAAGACAATATGTACACTATAGAAGGTGAATGCAGCACGGGTTCACTGGATAACTGTGTCCTGCAAAATGGCTTAAAGATTTTTTTAATTTCACAAAGACATGTTGGAGTTCATCAAATAATTTTTCTGCATCTTATATTTTAACTTTAATTACTATTACTTGCCAGCTAGTTAGTTTCATGTTTGCTTTGTTTGTAATTTTCCTGATTCTCAGGAGATGTATTAAAAGCATTTTTGGTAAGTTTGGGTTTGATATGCTTATTTTTTTTACATAATTTGTTAAATTCTATGCTTAAGTCATTTATTGAACCTCTTAGATATGTTTTAAATGTGGTCAATTGAAGCTATAAATTTATTCACAGCACTGATTTTACTGTGTGCTATACATTGTGTAGTGCTGTTTTTGAGTCTTCATTTCCTTGAGAGAAAGTCTCTCAGCCCAGATTTACATTTTGTCTCATTTCACATGCAGTGATTAATTCATTGTTTACTATTTACTTCAATGAACACTGATGTCCACATCAATCTTCTAGGCATTTGGCAAAAGTGTGATACACCAACTTACAAGCTAGGATAATTCAAGGTCATCATTGATTTCTAACATCTTAACTGAGTGGGAAAATCTTTACAGATGAAGAAAAAAGGGAAACTAAAGCTCCACTGAAATTCTTACATATTTATATCTCTTGTTCTCCATTTTGAAATTAACTTAAGAATCTGTGACACATGAAGACATCTCCACCTAATCCAGCAGGAGTCCTGGGATTGTTCTAAGCACCCTAACTCATGATCATGTTAGTATGTCCACTTGGATGTTTTGTGGTCTTCACTGCTGAAGATCCAACAGTCAGAAATTGATAAACCTAAAACAGTAACTTATAGCACAGATTGAAAGCTCTAGGCAAACTTCCTCTTAGTCTTTTAGATCTTCTACTTGTGCTCCCAAGGCCTCAGTTGAAAAAGAATCAAATTCATGTCAACATGGAAGTTCCATCATGACAGATGTAGCCAGAATTTTCGAACTCATGCATGCATAAAGTCCAAACAAATCTCTCACTGCAGTTCTGCAATCACTTATAAAATAATTAGTTAGATACTTATTTTAATCCCAAGGTGTTTTGCTTATAGCACAGACTAATTACTAATCATCTCTGACAAATTAACTCAGCCCATTTTTATTGACTCATATATTTCCACATGGCTTTACACCTTTACCTGTTTTCCATTTTATGTATCAATCTTGGTGGCAGCCTGCTGCATTTTCTAACTATATTCTTCTCCTTTATTACTGCTTCTATTTCCCACCTGACTTCAAGCTGCCTTGCAGTAGGCAAAAAGAATTCTTATATTAGCAAATTATAATAGAGTATATTCTCAGTGTTTAGAAAAACATGCAGATTAGACAGTATCTTTTAGGGTTACAAAATTTGATTTTTCCTATCCTAATTAAAAAAAAATAAGAAGGCAAGGAAAGCCAAACATCAGAGTGAAACAAGCTTTATTAGAAATTTACTGGGTAGTGTTGTATCAACTTGACACATGTTAGATTCACCACAGAGGAAAAAATCTCAGTTGAGAAAATGCCTCTATGTGTTTTACCATAAGGTATTCTCTTATTTAGTTATTAATGGAAAATTGCCTGGTCAATTGTGGGTAGTTTCATCCCTGGGTGGGTGGTTCTGGTTTCAATACAAAGGCAGTTAATGCAAGCCAGTAAAAAGTGCTTTTCCATGCACCATGCATTACTTTTTGCTTATATTTCCCTGCAATAATAGTTTCTGTTCTGACTTTCTTTAATGAGTAACATTGATTTAGAAATATAAGTCATGAAAAGACTTCCACAACTTGCTTTTTGGTCATAATGATTTATTGCAACACTAGTAACACTGACAAAAACACAGGGAAAACATCAAAACAGAGACTGACTTTAACAGAAAGAAACAGAATCAAGATAAAATTATTTGCTATAATTTTCTGTGGCAGGAAGGTAGATATCTACACATTTTCATAGGTGCTCTTGGAGATGGATTGTTTATCAGACAGTGTGTTCATTCCCACAGAACTGAAGATACAATTAGTTGAGAGACTCCATGTGGATGCTGATAACTGAATTCCAATCATCATTAGTAGATTCAAATGCTCAACTAGCAAGTCATCTCTTCAGCCTCCTTCTTATAACTATACCTATTTAATTGAGAGGAGGTAAGAAATGCTCTGGTCTGCTCACATGTAAAGTTTGGAGAACAGGTTTTTGGATTTTCATCTGCTCTACCTAAGTCCTAAGGATTGAACTGAGATTTTCAGGCTTGGTGGCAAACCCTCTACTCCATGAGAAATCCCAGTGGTCTATGGTTTAAAATTTCTAGCACATTTATATCTATTAAGTTATCTACTTGATGATTACTTCTATACAAATAATTTGTGTATAGATTTGCATTATTTTAGTTGTTGGCAAACACTAAGTGTCTATGAAACTACATGCAGTAGCTGTCCAGTGCATGTCTAGGGAGCCTGAAAAAAACTAGTCTTAAGAAAGCAGAAAGGCTGGAGATTGGCTTATAACTGGGAATGAAAGTCTGGTGGTCCTAGCTCTCACATTTGAGATCCAGATCATACTTTGTCTTTGTCAGGTAGTATTTATGTTTTATTACCAATTATATGTTTCCTTTAGTGAGAAGTGTGGCTCAGTCCTGATAGCTGTGAAATGAGTAAAAATTAAAAAGGCAAAGAAGTTCTCTACTTTTATTGCTCTGTGAGTAGGTATGTGAAGTGCAAATGGACAGACACAGTCTGATCTTGGAGAACACAATAAACCCAATTCAGGAATCAGGAACTCTGGACTATATAACAGGGGTGCACAGTATACCCTGCCTCAAATTAATAATTAGGGTTAGGGTTATCCATAACACTAAACATCAAAACTAAACCAATGCATATTTTTCATACTAAAATCTAACCCAAATCATAGCATAATATTAATTCTAACCCTACTATTTACAGTTATCCCTAGCATTATCTTAACATTAATAGGATTTTAATTCTAAGCCTGTTTATAACCATAAGCTTATTCTAATACTACTTTTAACCCTAACATAATATGGTAAACCCTAAACAAACTTATCCCTAACCATGAACAAAATATGACCATAAAAGAAGCCATAATCCTCCATGTCATAAACCTAACAATACAAATATCCTTTAGCTAAATACTAAAGCAAATCCATAACCTAAATCCTAGCCCAACGAAGTCCCTAGGTGTAATCCTAATTCTATCATTATCCCCCAAACACAACCCTACCTTTAAGCATTACATTAATTTCAAATCATAAACTTAACAATAACTCTACCCAAAACAACTTTAATCATAGCATATCAGTAACCTAAAAATAGAAACAATTGCCTTAACCATAACCATGTTGCCTGAAAAATAAACCTAACCATAACCCAAAAGTATACATAGTCCTAACTTAATGCTATCACAAATCCTAAACCCTTATGATACATGTAATATTAACTCCAACAAAACTGACATTACCTGTAGACCTAAATCAAACCCTAACTTTCAACCATCCTTACCACAAAGCTAGCTGTATTTCAAATCCTAATCTTAAACTTCACTCAGAATTGCAGCATTAATTATAGTGTTAACCCACACCCTAATCCCAATCTGTAAATGTGACCATAACTCTAAAAACCATATTACACAAGACATAGTGCTACCAATTATTCCTAAACCTAATATTAACTCTTAACCCTAGTACTCAGCCTGTCCCATATAATAAACATGATAATCCTGGAACCTAACCCTAACTACAACTCTTAGGGTAATCAAACCATTACCCATAGTTTGACACAAAACCACAACTGTAACCTAACATTTTATACAAAGCCAACCAAAATGCCAAACCTTAGCAAAACTCTAACCCTACACTGAAATTATGGGAACCCTAAGCCTGGCACTCTCTATAACTCTATCTTCATTTATCCCTAATCCAAATCTTCCCATTAACAAACCCTAGCCATAATTAAAACTCAAGCTCTTAACACTAACATATCAAGATAAACCTCACCTTAAGTCTAATTGGGAACACTAACCCATTGCCCTAATTCTAACCTACACTAATTAACTCTAAACTAACCCAAACAGAAAAAAATTAATTTTACTTGGATCCTTACAATACCCTGAATCCAAACACTAATTTTCATTTAGTCTAAGCATAACAATAACCTCTAATCCTGTCCTGACCTTCCACTAACCATTAAGCTAAATATAACATAATTTAAAATCAAATTATCAATCTCTAACTCTCTATTTCTCCAAATTTAATCCTGATATAAATATGTGACTCTCTAACCCTGACCTTAACACTTAATCCTGACACATTAAGAGCACTAAATTTTTGTGTATAAATGACAATTGGCTAGCTCAACTTAAGATTTTTATGGTATACACCCATCTGGAGAATGAGGGTAGAAAAAGATACAAGGAGTTAATCATGACATTGATACACAACAAACCTTAATATTTGGGCTAATTTGTGTTTTAAGATTAACTATCTTTCCTTATGAACTGTAGAATAATTTTCTTTGCTTTTTTCTCTTTACATTTGCTTCAAAACATGTGATTTGAAATTTTTACATGATTTTATTTCAGCCAAATAATGCAAAGCAATAGGTGAGCTATAATAATAATTAAGCTAGCTTTGTTTTAAAGGAGTTTTTACTGCAATCTAAAAACACCTTAGATGTTTGCTGTGAAACATATAATGGTATATACTTTTATTCATCAAAGTTAACATTATAATAAATTAAATGGGACACCTTAATAATCTTCATATTAATTCACAAACAAGAACACCAATTAGAGATGGATATTTCGATGAGAAAAATTACCTCATAGGCAATAAAAAAATTATTATTCCCTATTTAGACATATCAAATACATCTCAATGTCTGTGGTAATGGAGCCACACTCACCTGGGAATTATCTATGAGGGAGTTATCTATTTGTGTCAAACAACAGGAATTATAATTATCATTTGTTGACAATTCCTATGCCTCCTTCCCTACCCCTTGGATAATTGTTGGCAAAATGTTTAGTGCTCAAAATAAACAAAATAAAAATGTTTGGTGGCATAAATGTTTTCATATGCAAAGTAAATTAATTCTGAAAACTTCCTTGGGCTCTTCTATTATTGGGTCAAATTTTCTTTTTTTTTAATTTTTATTTTTTTTTCTTTTATTAAATGAATTTATTCCTGGTTGCTTTTCATTTCATGATAGCTGCTATAAATTTCTTTTCATACATATTAATAGAGAAATTGTTTCTTGAAGTAACTCACCCCACAATGTGAAAATAAGAAAACAGTTGACTATGGAAATATTTCTTCTAATCTCATTTGAGCATCAGTGAGACAGTATAGCAAAAATGTCTGTAGCATTCAATGTTGGAAATATGACTTGGGTTATTATATAAGGGAAAACAAAAGTAGAAATCATAAACTTGTCTTCTTATTTTCACATATCTGTGTTGCCCTATAAACACATAGTCACATTAAACACACCTGAATGTTTGGTACAAAATAAATCTTAGTGGCATTACATCATCTAGACTGTCTGGGTAATCCTCTTTCTTTTTTTTAACTTTATTTATTTATTTATTTGCCTTGGTGTTTGCCTGGAACTGGAACTACAGACAGTTGTTAGCTGCCACGTGGGTGCTGGAAATCGAACCCGGGTCCTCTGGAAGAGCAGACGGTGCTCTTAACCACTGAGCCATCTCTCCAGAGCCCAGGTAATTCTCTTAAAAAGCAGTACTTAAATATAAAATGCCAAATGGTGCAGGGTGAATCATGGAGTATTAAGTCATATGTATATCCATATATGGATACATTGTTTAGAACCCTAATTTATAATGTTTGCACCAGAAAAATAAAAAATACTGCTTTAAATCTACATGAAGGATTAAATAATTCTTATATTCCTCAGCATTTTAACATTGTTAAACTGTGCTGACAAACACTAAAAATTGAGTCTGTCAACTGTACATGCACTTGAACTCAGGAGGCAGACACATATTTCCAAAAGAATCCATGAAACACTACAGACATCAAAACAAAGCTATATAACAACAAAATATCAGGGGACTTTATGAAAAAATAGAGAAAAAAACACAACAATCTTTTCAAGACAATTTTACTTAAAAATCATGATCACATACTACCTCATATTTCAGTAAACAATGGACCATATAGATAATTGAGATACCATTGCATACATTAGACAGTAAATATACCACTCCCTAAGTGAAAACACAATAAAAATGGGATAAAAATCATACATCTCATGGAAGGGTCACATAATGAAATTCACTAAGTAGATTTTCCACACATATAGCACATTTCATTATATATCTCAAATGTTTCAAAACAGAAACCATAATGTAGAGAATTCAATGATCATTTGTGAGTAAACATGGTAAGTACTTTACTTTCTTCAAAGATGTGATAAAATAAATGAAATATATTTTTAAAGAAGGTGAAGACACCGTGAAGTCTAAAGCCTTTACCATATTGATTATATAACTAGTGGTATTTTTTGAATTAATCACTATTTCTTGACTTCAAAAGTATACAAGGAGGATTTACAAAATTTATAGAAATAAAGACATGGGTATGGAATTAATAAATATTTATTCCTAAAACCAAAGTTCAATTTTAACAGCTTTCTGTAATAGCTATTACAAAAACATTGAAAGTTCTAATATTCTCAGATATGAGCATGGATATACTTATACCTACACAAATTTACTGCTATACATAATTACAATTAAAACAACTTTAAACAAACATCTTTCCTCTTATAATTTCTTTATAATGGACATTTACCTTTGTAAAACAAATTTTGAGCTATGTACCTGCTTTTCAGAGGTTTTTTGTTATTATCTGTTTTGTAAAAGAAAGCAAGCGTGTAGTCTTGAAGTCAGATAAATCAATCTTTAAAGCTTAGAATAATCATTTGTTTAGATTTAGAAAATGATGCCATGCTAAACCAAATATGTTTCTGGGGGTAAGTTTTGAAAATTTACTTACACAAATTATTTTCATTTCTCACTATCTGCTTCAAAATGCAGTATGAGTACTTTTATGTATCTGGAGACTGGTGTAATATGCAAAGGCTTTACCACATTGATTATGTTCATAGGGTTTCTCTCCAGTATGTGTTCTTTTATGTCTTTTAAGAGAACTGATGTCTGCAAAGGCTTTACCGCATTGATTACATTCATACGGTTTCTCTCCACTATGTGTTCTTTTATGAGCTTGAAGATTACTGTTTTTGCAAAGGCTTTACCACACTGATTACATTCATAGGGTTTCTCTCCAGTATGTCTTCTTTTATGAGCTTGAAGATTACTGTTTTGTGCAAAGGCTTTACCACACTGATTACATTCATAGGGTTTCTGTCCAGTATGTGTTCTTTTAAGCCTTTTAAGAGAACTGAGGTCTGCAAAGGCTTTACTGTACTGATTACATTCATAGGGTTTATCTCCAGTATGTGTTCTTTTATGGGTTTGAAGATGACTATTTTGTGCAAAGGCTTTACCACACTGATTACATTCATAGGGTTTCTCTCCAGTATGTGTTCTTTTATGTTCTTTAAGACAACTGAAGTGTGCAAAGGCTTTACTGCACTGATTACATTCATAGGGTTTCTCGCCAGTATGTGTTCTTTTATGTTGTTTAAAAGAACTGAGGTTTGTAAAGACTTTACCACACTGATTGCATTCATAGTATTTCTCTCCAGTATGTGTTCTTATATGATTTTGCAGATGACTGGGTTGTGTGAAGGCTTTACCACACTGATTGCCTTCATGGTGTTTCCCTTCAGTATGTGTTCTTTTATGGCTTTTAAGATGACTATGATGTATAAAGGTTTTACCAAACTGATTATATTCATATGGTTTCTGCTCAGAACATAGTGTTCTATGGGTATGAAGATTAAAGTTTGCTGCAAAAGTTTTATCACAGTTATTATATTCATAGGGTTTCAGTTGAATGTGTGTTTCTTCATGCATTTCAAAATATCTCGGCTGTGTAAAAGATTTACCACACTTATTGTATTTATAGATTTTCTCAACAATATGTGTTCTCTTATGATTTTGAAGATCACTGTGCTGTACAAATGTTTTTTTACATTGCTCACATTCAGAAAAATTCTCTCTAGTATGTGTTCTTTTGTGCACTTGAAGAATACTGTGATAAGAAAGAGATTTAACACATTGATTAGGTTTATGTTTCAGTGCACACATTTCAAACAAGCTAGAAAATGCAAAGGCTTTAACAGATTTAGTATATATAAAAGTTTCTAACTTGTTACACTTCCTTTGTGATTGTAAGTGTAACATCACATCTTCTGTAGTGTGATCTACTAATAAGAAATAAGAAATGCCAATTACTTGCATTATTCAGGTGAATTCAACAAGTATACTCAGTATGGAGACTGCTACATATCTTCTAATTGTTCTTAGAGACGTATGCTACTTTTTTCAATAATCCTATGTGCCTATGGATATACATAATATACCTCCCAGTATAACTCCCCAATAGCACTAAACTCCAGATTCATAACTAATTCTAACTTTACTGTGGATTATTTGTTGACTAGGAGCCTTTGGAAATATACACATCACCACATTAATGTTTATGTTATTGCAATATAAGTAGTATAAAATAAATTCCCTGACAATGTGAAAGCATACTAATCATAATGCTAAGTTTAAGTGATCATATCCAATACACTATATTTTATTGACTTCTTAAAAAAAGAGTGTTTTGCAAAGGAAATACACCTACCTGAAGCTAATGTATAGTTTTAAAAAGTTAATAATTATTGTTTCATTTGCTGTTTTTATTTACATAGCTGCTTGTCTAAAATTTTTAGAACATATAACAATTTTTCAAAGGCACATCTTTACCAACTTAGACATCAAAATTACCTTTGTTGCCTTCTAGAATTTTGACAATGTTCATCAATATTATGTTCTTCCCAATGATATCCTAAAATATAGTACCAGGAAATATCTGTTATATTCTTAAAAATCATTTAAAATTTTAAATACTTTAGTGAACCTAAAAACTATGCCTGATTTTACAATCATTTATCTGATTTCTCAATAAATTACAAAAATAAAGCAGTTACCAAGAACCATTTTCTTATTTACATAAGGATCCTTTAGTCCTACCTATTGTAGTGAGGTTTTCATAGGTCTCCAGCATCACCTCTTTGTAGAGATTCTTCTGGGAAGGCTTTAGCAAGGCCCATTCTTCCAAAGTGAAGTTGACATGCACATCATTATATGTCACTGCGTTCTAAAATACACGATGCATGTTTATAAGTGAAAACATGATGCTGACAATATTGTAAAAGTATATTTCTATGACAGAATTTTCATATAATCCTGGTGTTCTCTACATTGATTCTATGACAAACACATAATGTAATCAACACAGAAAGAAAACTGAGTAGGAGTTTCAAAACTTTCATTTATGTATAAATATACTGGGATATCATCTTGTAAAAAATACATATTAAGGAAAACAAGTCATCAGGATAGAAAACAAATGACAGAAATTGTATGAACAGGTACAAACTTAAAAATTTAAAAATAAGATGGACACCCTGTGTGATTTGATCCATGCTTCCAAACTCATCTCTCAGGAGACAAAGACAGCTATATCTGCATCTGAGGCAAATGTAAGCATAGCCTATGATATCAGATCTAGGAAAGACAAAATTACATACTAAAACCCATATGCTATTATGGAAAACTCATTCAATCAAACAAAAATAATAGAAATAAAAGGTTTACACTGTTGTTCTTTACATTATTATTTATATTTATTGCACTGGCATCTGCCTACGGCTTCAGTGGTTCACAATTAGGTGTCTCCTAGTCAGTTGTGGCTTTCGCGCTTGTGTGTCTCAAGTCACCTCTGAATAAAAGGACTGCACAATCTCTACCTCTGCTCTGGACAGGGGCCTGAATTTCAAGTCTTCAATCCTTCTCTGATTGATTAATTGGAGGTCGGTGGACATACAAATTCCCTCACCACCAGCTGGGGTACCTTAGCAGACAAAGTTTATCTCTGTCTGCTACAGAGTGTGTGTGGACAAGCTCAGAAAGATAAGCAGGGGATATACTCACCTATTAGTGGACTCTAAACAAACAAACAAACAGGAAAAATACAAAGCATGCCCAAGCTGCAAACTACAACCACTGAACAGCTTGGGATCAGAAACTCCCTGGACTGACTCCTTAGATCACACACCCCTGGAGGAACACCTGACTCACTCTTGAGGTAGTGGGGAGAAAACTGCATCTGCCAGGAGTGGAGGCTGAACTAAGCAATATTGGGTCAGTGGGACTATGGGACTGCCTTCTGCCTGCCCTGGGAGGGGATGAGGATTTGTGGAGAAGAAAGAATGACCTGATGTGGTGGGAGGGGGAAGGGACTTTGAATAAGGATATGCAAGGTTAGAAAGTGTGACTTCTTTGTTAATAATAATAATAATAATAATAATAATAACAATAATAATAAAAGAAAATTAAATTGAACTGCAAGGAATTATGGGTACAATTGGCTGGAAGGACATTTAAGGATCACTATTGAGGATCTATAATACAGTCAATCTGAGGCTATTGCAATAGTCTAGGCTTGATTTATGATGATATATTCTGATGTATAAATTCCTACTTGTAAATAGCTTAATAAGAGGCTATTGCTCCTAACTTCAAATTAGTAGTGAAGATGATTTCTATTAGAGCAGACATTTGTGGCTGGCTTTTCTTTTGATACTTAATAAAAGTTCTTTTTCTCCATGAAAAGAGGTTTAAACTGAATTTCTTACAAAAAATTATACATTTACTCCAGCTCTAATATTCCAGAAAATGAAATTGCCCCAAATTTAACTGTACCATCAAGAAGATTTTACTATCGATTACTGTTTGTTTAATAAATTGCAAATGAACAGATAAAACATTGCCAATATAATTATAAATTATAAATAATCAGCATAGTGCATGATAGATAATTCAGTAGAAAAAGATTTGTTGGTCTTGCATGTAAACAACAATTCCACTAAACACATGGGGGATCGTAAGTATTCATTATTTTATGTTTAAGATTTCTGAGAACTTCTTTTGATCATTGTGATGACCCAGAATCCACACTATGAATATTATGAATAGAGTAAAATACTTATATTAATTTTAAAAACTCAAAACACATATAACCGGTAGAAGAAAGTCATGCACCTGGAATGCAATGGAAAGCACATGTTTAAATACATTATTCAATCTGTGATAGAATTGAGGGCTAATAGAAACATTTTTCAAAAAGTAAAGAATAAAAACATAAGTAACAACTTCTGGGTTCATTCTGAAATATTTATGCAATAAACTCTCAAAGGTTCCTAACTGGATTTCTGAATCTGCCAATCATAGATGCCTGAAATATAACCATTGCAGAAAAATCTTTGGCCATAAGTTTTCACTGTTTCTTGCTTCTAAGAGCAACACATGTTTTATGATTCTGCAAACTTAGATTTCTTCACTGAAAATGACACCAACATGCATGGACTACAGAGAATTAGGTTTTATATGAAATGGCAATCTTGAACTAGGAATCAATTTTCTTAGCCCTTCCATGAATTTATGTTTAGCTGAATGAAGTCTTGCACTGATGGCACTTTATTAAGAAATTATTTTACACCAAGAGTCTTCTCTGTAATAGTGACAAAATTCTTAAAAATTTATGAGTATTTTAGCTCTTAACTGACATCTGAATATACCTTTTATTTTCATTTAATTTAGTCCTACTTGTTTTTATTTCACAGTATACCTGACTAATTCATTGGTAACAATCATGAAATAGATTCAATATTACATTCAAAAATTAATCAATTATTTTTAATTCTGCCTTACAAATTTGATGTGGTATATATGTAGAAGAAGGAATATTTTATACCCAAATATCACACAAATGAACCGAAAATTAATTTTTTGTGGAGTGTATATATTTCTAATTGAAATCCTATTATTTCAATCTATTGCCTGCCAATACTCTTTTAATTATGAAAGAATCCAAACACATTCACATTCATTTTCTATTTTTTAAGCAAATTACATAGACTCAGATTACCAGCTTTTTTTAAACCTAAGCTCAACATATTTAAACAACTGTCAGAACTGACAATTTTGCCAGTATCCATGCACAACTAGAAAACATCCTTAATTTACTCTATACCAGAAATGTATTACCATTGATGCAGTAATACCTTCCATTACTAAATACTGAAAATAAAATTAAAATATTTCTGTAGGAGGTTCATCTAGCAATGTTACCTTCACAGTAGGCTGACACTACTCACTCACATTTCAACACAACAGGAAGCAGATCCATTAGATGTTAGAGAACAATCTTGTCCTACACTACTCAAGATTCACAGAACTCACCTTGGATTATCTTTGTTCTGTTCTGATAAAAGTAAAGAAAGTGCATACAGAGATTACAACAATTTTAATGACAAAAAAGTCCTATTTTGTGGTCCAAACAACAAACTCTAAAGTCTATGACAAATAGGGGCTCCAATGAGCTGCTTTTATAAATACTTTAGATTAGGTCAGTTATGTAGAAAGTTGAGTTCATTTGAAATCTTCAAAAAAAAGTTCCCGTTATTCCTCAAATGGTGTTTGTTATGGTTTAACATGTCCGATGAATGTGTGTGTTGAATTACTAGTTATCAAAGCATAGCAGGTGCTCCTTACCATTTATTGTCAAGGACTTTAACTGTCCATCTTCTTCAAATTCTACTCTTTCTTGACTATTCTCCACAATTCTGTTAGTAGTGATTTGTTTTGCCATTAACTATCTTAGTAGAAGTTGATATTGATTTAAAGTTGCCCATTCAGCTGCCACCAAATGATGCTGAAGAGAATGAAATGATGCCCCCATGCCCTAGGGACCCAAATGATGAGAATTCTGTATCAAAAGCAGGAAATCCACTGAAATCATAGAAAAATGAGCCTGCACCTCTGCTTCTATTTCCTCCGGAACCCCTTTGGTTCCCAAAAAAGTCATCAAATGAGTCTTCAAAGAAGTCAAATGAAAATGGGTCCCTTCCACCAAAAAATTCCCTAAAGACATCTTCTAGATTCCAGAATGTCAAGCAAAACTCAAATGGACTGTCAAAATGACTTCCACCTCCTCCTCCACCACCAAGTAATCCTTCTTTGCTGTATTTGTCATAGATGTCCCACTTTTTGGCATCCAATAACCCCTCATATGCCTCAGCTACTTGTTTGAATTTCCACTCTGCTTCTTCTTTATTTTCAGGATTTTTGTCCAGATGCCATTTAAGTGCCTGTTTCAGATACGCCTTTAAATGTCTTCAGGTGAGACATGTCTCTGCATGCCCAGAACTTCATAGTAATCCACCATGTTTTAACAGATTGTTCCAGCAAATCTGAGGAAGCAGTGGACAGCAAAGGGGTAGGGGAGACAGGCAGCTAGTCTCCT
>PVIH01023318.1:6531-18727 GCA_004025045.1 Sigmodon hispidus
AAAAAAAAAAAAAAAAAAAAAAAAAAAAAAAAAAAAAAAAAAAAAAAAAAAAAAAAAAGATATCCTAAAATTTGCAGCAAATGCATGGATTTGAAGACTATCCTCCTGAGCGAGGACTCACAAAATCAGAAGGATAAGCAGAAGATATACTCACTCATTAGTGGACTTTAAGCAAAAACATTCTTTTTTCAATGAAAGATGATGAGTGAATAAAATGACTTTAAGCACACACATACACACACACACACAACAAAGTTTCTGGTTTGACTGTAGAAGGATTGCTTAGCAGAAATTTGTGGTAGCCATAGTGCCTCCATGGGTATTAGCTGTGATCTACTATGCTTTCTTCATCTGTAGCTGAACCTAACCTGGCTTGAGAAGCTTTAGATTTTATTTTTTATGTTTCATGTATTTTAGAGAATAGAGAGGTTTTTATTACTGTATGGGTGTGTTATCTGTTCTGAATGATTTGCCTATTTATATAATGTTTGATACTGATTTTGAAAAATCAGTAAGAAAATCATTTGATAATGTCAGAGCTTTAAAAATTCAAATATGAGAGCAAGAAATTTTATACACATGAATGGACCTATTTAAAAAATTTTTTAAAAAGTCTAATTTTAACTACCATCCTAAGTATATAACTATGGTTTTCCTCAACACTATCACTATTTTGATAGGAGGATTGTATTGACTGATGAAGCATACAGACTTACCCATTACTGTTATATGAGAATTTTTATACATCAGGTTAAAGATGACTACAGACCAGCAGAGTAACAAAACAAAATATGTAATTTGTAGAGCAACTATATAAGGTTTCATGTGTATTTTGCCAATAGGTGGAAATAATTTTAATTTCAAAGAGTTTATTAATTAGAAGCTCTACGAGGAACAAAAAAGCTGAAACTTCAATGAGCTGTCACACATTTGCCTTTGTTTTTATTCTCTGAAGAAAAACACATTTTTTCAAGCTAGCAAGATAGATCATCAGTTTAGAGCACTAGCTACTCTTCCAGGGGACTCTGATTTGATTCCGAGGACCTTAATGGATGCTTACACCTAGCTATAACAAAACATTATAGGGAATCTGAAGCCCTCTTGAGGCTTCTCTATGTATTTTGCATGCACATGGCACAAGTACATGGATGCATGCAAAACTCTCATATATAAAAAATTAAAATATAAATGAAGAAGGAAATCATGTCCAATATATTGATTCAATGATCTGCTTTAGAAAAGTAAACGAACCAACAAAGAACATCACAATAGAATATAGAGAAAAGATAGAGAATGTTGTAATCTATCAAGTGCATTACTCTTGCTGTCATTCAACACAATAAACATCAGTTTATAATAAACTGATTACAACTTTAAAAAACAAAAAACAAAAAAAAAATTGTTAGATAAACTCTATAGGTACAGTATTTTAAAAAGTATAGAAATATATGTACAGTAACAAAAATAATGTCAACTTTGTATCAATATATATAATTTACATGCAATATTCAAAAATCCAATCCAATGTAAAATATTTAAAACTAGAAGTTGCTTTTTAAAAATAGATTCAATAACCTACCCTTATATTCTATCTTATCTGTATCCCTTTTTTATTTCTTTTCAAAAACAACCCTAAATCTCATCTTCCTTTTTCAGCTTTTGTTCCTAACCACAACCAATAACAATTTGTAACCAATTGCCCTAAACTATGACAATCATCAATAACCCATTGAAAGATCCTCAAAAAACACCCTTCCCACCTCTTGGGAATGTGGATGTTGTGTTCTTAAATTGACTTCTTGATGTCTGGGGACAAAAGCATCTTTAGGGGATCCTGAAAAGAAAAAAAATTGTTAATTGTCCTGAAATAAGTAGCTGTATCATTTGCTGTCTAGTCTCTGCATAATGGGAAAGTATAGGGCTTGTCTTAAGTCCTGGCTCTAGAGTAGTCTGTGAGTTGGCACATCTCAGCTAGTCATATTGAAATTGTCGTGAGCAGTTTATAATCCAAATCTGATCTTTGGTTGATGTTTTTTAGTCTAGTAGCTTTTTCATAGTTCTATAGCTTTTCTATTGTCCATAGCAGTATGGGTTTTCAGAATAGGCTTTAGTTGTTTTAAATTGCTCTGGGATAGTCCTTTCTCCAAAATGGAAAGATAAAACTGAACTAGATTTCATACTGGGGCTTTTAAAAAAAACTCTCAGGATATTTCCCAAAGGCAAAAGTTACCTTGTCTGTCCCTTGTTGACCTGCACTTATTAGTCCAATGCCTCCCTTTGTCATACTACAGAAAAGAGGGGCATTATCTTGAGATTATTCCAAAGACATTGTTTCTAGGAAAGCCTTGTTTACAATCTATTTTTATGTAACCTTGCCTTCCACAGTTGTAATACTTAATATTTTGATTTTTCCTTATACCTCTAGAAATATCCTCTCTTACCCAGTTATCATCGTAGTTATAAGTTTCTAAATTAATTGTAACATGAATCTAGTTCTTCAAAGATGCTGACCTTGCTTTTAAGAGCCTAATTATTCTTATACATTGTGACTCAGTATTTTCAAAAGCCAGTGATTTAATTATTATTTATCTAGCTCTTGAATCTGGTACCATTTGTTTTACTACTGCAGTTAATCTCTGCAAAAAGTGTGTAAAAGTTTCTTTTGGCTCTTGAATCACTTTTGTAAAGGATTCAGCTTTCTTTCCTATTTCTTCAGTTCTATCTCATGCGTTCAAGGCTGCCATTCAACATAAATTTAGGGTGTGCTCTTCATATGGTGATTGCCTTTCTACATCAGCATAATCTCTCTCCCCAAGAAGTTGGTCTTGGGAGATTTCTGTGCCTCTGTCTCTGCTTCTTTGTTCCATTGTTTTAGCCTCATCCTTCTACCATGTCTCCCACTGTAAAATCACCCTGGCCTCCAGAACAGCAGTAATCATATCTGACCAGTGTTTAGGGATAATTTGGTTACATGTTTACCAGGAATTTGACATTTGTTTTCAAATGGTTAGTTCATACCATAAGTGATGATTGCTTCTTTGACCCTTCTTAATTCTAACATTTGTATCATACTCCAACTAACTTCTGAACAATTTTTATCATTTTGTGTTTTCTTTAAAGTTACTGGATATACTAATCTTGGCTGTTTGAAAGCCTTACGCTGTTTTTGTGTAATTTTATAAGACAATGTTGAGTTCAGTTCTTTAAATTTCTCTGGCTGGGAATAATAAAATAAGGAAGGTTAAATGAGAGGGTCAAAAATAATAGGGAACTTTAGAGAGGAATAAGCAACATTAAAATTATTATAAAAAGTCACATAAAAACTACTACTATAGAAGCTTCCAAAAATATATACATATATATACATATATATATATATAGAGAGAGAGAGAGAGACAGACAGACAGACAGACAGACTGACTGACTGACTGACTGACAGACAAAGAGAGACAGAGACAGAGAGTTTAAATGGAGTTACCCTGTAACAAGGCAGCAATGACCTGCACAGGCCAACAAATATATAAGACCACCATTTGTTTTAAAATCCATCCTTTCTCATTTCATTCTTTACAGAGGAACACCTAACCCAGTCCTAATATTGGAATGAGGGAATCAGACCTACCACAAATGGATACACCAAACTGAACTGATCCACCTTGGGACTTCTTGCCCTTTTGGGGAAAAGGATGGGGGTGGGGTAGGGGAGGGGGAAGGAGGACTGAGAGGGATTAGGAGGAGGGAAGGAAGGGCAAGCAGGAAGATACATGGAGAAAAATCTTTTTAAACAAAAAAAGAGATTTCTTACAAAAACTAAAAGATTGTTATGTTGGACTAGGTTTTCTGAAGCTATACAAATGATAGAATGAATAAAGGATTATATATATTTATATACATACAGATATAAGACAAAACTACATATTATGTTGACTTACAAGATATTGGCTGATAATCCAACAATGGGTTTCTGTACTAGAAAGAGGCTGAGAACCTAGGAGCTCCTTAGCCATTAAGCTGGATGGATTCAGCAATGCTGGCACAGTACTGAAGGCCCGGATGATTTCTGAAGAGTTTGTTTTCAGTTCATGTTTAAAATCTCAAGAAGTTGAGGTCTGATGTCAACAAAGGATTCTAGCAGTAGCAACAATGAGAACAGACATGCTTAATAGTAGAAAGTAGAGGCAAGTAAAAAGGCAGTCAGTTTTCTCCTCAAACTTCTCTCTAGCTGGACTGCTCTAGAAAGGTGCGGTCCTCTTTGAGGAAGGCTCTTCTCTTCTCATTGAATATTCCTAACAAATATCCTTAAGACATGTCCAGGGGATTTATATAATTGCTTATAGATCCCATGAAGTTGACATTCAACATTAATGATGATAGATCCAATCCTTGTCAATTTGATACAAAAATACATCTCTTAACATCATGCTTAATTTCTAAATGAAGCCAATAGCAGTGCTATAATCCACTTATAATCATATTATTAAGTATTATACTACTAAAGTATACTCTTCTTTCCCTAGACTATATAAGAAAGTCATTTGAGGGACATTTACTCTTTAGGCCCCAATAAACTAAGTGTAATTATAGAAACTTAATTAAATACTAGTATAATCTCAATTGGCATTATAACACATGGTAAATACAAGGAAAATAAAATACAAACACCTGTTTATTTTTATTTTATGCATATTTATATTTTAAATAAATAAGACAAAAATATACATATCAATTAAAATCTTCATTTCTGCAGTTTCTCATAGATCTTTAGTTTGTTTCAGAACCATATTCTACCAACCCTCCCATGTTTCCTTCACCCTCAACAAATACCTCATCAGGTCTTGCTTATTTAATTTAGAAAGACTTGCTGAAACCTTTATTACTGAAGACTCTGAGACATTTCTTATCTTTCTTGAATTTTTCTCCTATTGAAGTTAATAATAGAACATTGAAACACCAAGAGATGCCCAAAAGTATCTCTTGCTTTCCAGACATAGCCTTTTCTCAGCTCACTGTGGAAAAGCAATCTAGTTTCCTCTAGGCTGCCCTGAATAACTTTGTTTTCTGACACTGCAGCTCCTGACTTAGCCTCTTGACTCAGTGGTTTTAGGAACACAAAAATTTCCATGAAGATTTTACTTTCCATTCAGTGGAAAGTTTGCAGTGTCTTCTGGCAGAACAATATTCTATTCATAACAAAAAGCACTAGACAAGCATAACACAACATTATGGGGACAAGGAGTAGAAATATTCATATTGAGTCACTAAATAGTGAATGGCACCTTTCTCATTTTTACTTCTTAATTTCTAGAACTATTAATTATGCCTGTTACAGAAACAGTATTGTATAGCAGATGTCGATTCAGTGTGTTTAAAACCTTCTGAAGACCCTTGATCCATGCATGCTACCTGGCCACAGGCACTTAGTTGGTCCTATAACTATGTCTTGAAAAGGTCATTTCACCATTATATAAGAACAATTGTTTCAGGGTAGGAATAAAAATTATAATATCAGTAAATTACATTTTCTGTCTTTTTTTGTATTAATTATTTTCTAATTATGGTAGTAAAATACCTCACAATAGTAATAGGAAGAAAGGGTTTATGGTGGCTTACTATTACAGGGCATATAGTCCACTATGGTAGAGAAGGCATGGTGACAGATATGGGACACATCTATTTGTATTATGTGAAATTATGAAAAGAAAAATATTGGATAACTTTCAGTAATTATTTTCTTCTTTCTATACAGTCTAAGACTCATACCATAAAATGGTAGTACCCATATTTAGAGTGAGTTCATCTATATCAATTACCTAGTATAGAAACTATCTCAAAAACATGATCATAGGTATGGTAGTGTGAATTTAATTGTCCCAGTGAGCTCATAGGAAGTGGCACTATTAGAATATATGGCCTTGTTAAAGTAGGTGTGGCCTTATTTGAGGAAGTTTGTCACTGTGGATGTGGGATTTGAGGTCTGTTGTCCTGTGCCTAACTCAGTTCACTTCCTATTGTTTTTAGATCAAGATATAGAATTCTCAGCTTCTTCACAAACACCCTACCTGCAAATTGTCATCCTTCACATTATGGGAAAAAAACTCTAAACTTTAAGCCACCTCAATTAAATATTTTTCTTATAATATTTGCTGTGGTCATGGTTTCTCTTCACAGATATATTAACCATAAGTCAAAAGGTTTGTTTCATTGTGAATCTAAGTCTCTTTAGGTTGACAATAATGAATAACAAGCACACGTTATAAAAGCCTCAAGTCACTTCTATACTATTAAGCATTGTAAATCAGAAAGGAAAAAATTTCAATCACCCAGCAAATTATTTTAATATTAATCTTGAAAATTGTTATTAAAATAGTTGAATATTTTGTGGCCAAAATACCACATATATTTTAATTGAGAAATTAATAAGCATTCAATTAAAGTGATGAACTCATCTGTGCTAATATTTGAAGAACTTAAACAGCTTAGACTCGGACATCACTTATTTAGCTCCCAAAATTTCCAAATTACTATTGTCTAGATTATATAGTATAATTACACCCAATAACTAAATGAAAACTACTTTCCTTCATTTTTAAAAGGTGGTATATGCAAGTATTAACTGGAGTCCTTACAGCCAAGATTGTTTGGTCCATCTCATTAATTAAACATCATCATTAAAATATCATAGGCTAGCAAGATGGCTTAGCACGTAAAGTTGGATTTCCCAAATCTCACATGGTAGTTAAACAAAACCAACTCATGTGTTATCTTCTAACTTCCATACACATACATGGGATGCACATCAATGTTTACATTCATATAAACACACAATGGTCATTCAAGTTTAGCATCATTGTATAATTACAGAAGGTATGTGGTGTCACAAGGTCCTTCTGTTACAGTGGCTAAAAATCAGAGTGAACCCAAATAAACAATTTATTGCTGCATGTCAAGGTTTTAGAAAACCAAAAACAAACCATGCCACAAAACTGTAGACATGCAAAATAATCAAGATCAAAATAAATTAATAAAATAAAAACAAATAAAGGAACAAAAGGCCAAAGAATCAAAGAGCTGGTTCTTTGATAAGGTGATCATTATCAACCAACCCTTAGCCAAATTAACCAAAAAGGGAGGAAATGACCCTAATTAATAAAATTTAGTACAAAAAGGAGACACCACACCAGACACCAATGAAATTCAGAAAATCATGTCTTAAAAACTTATATTCCACTCAACTGAAAATTCTAAACAAAATAGATGAATTTCTGGAAACATATGAGCTACAAAATGCAAGCCAAGATGAAGTAGATAATCTGAACAAAGCCAAAATTGGCCATGGCATTGAAACAATAATAAATATTTACTCAACAACAAGAAGTTGAACTATATGGTTCACTACAGAGTTCTACTAAAACTTTAAGTTTTAAGAAAGAACACCAGTATTATTCATTTCTTCTGTAAAATAGAAAGAAAAAGAAATCTTCTAAACTCTCAATGTAAAGAGAGTATAACCTTTATACCAAACCAGAATAAAAAATCAACAATAAAAGAGTATTACAATTCTCAATTTATTTATCTAGTGGTTGTGTTGGTGTATTTTTGTCAATGTCTCTCAGGCTCTGAGAAGAATCACAGACTTCCTTTCTTTAGAAATTACAGAAGGGTGGAAATAAAAGCTTGAGAGGTTTTAAAGCTAGTGACATAGGAGTCAATTTAAGTTCTAATGGATAGTACTAGTGGATTTTACTCCAAAATCAATGTGAACAAAATGCTCACAATTCATTTTCCAAGGCTAAATTTGGATATTATTCTTGCTGGGGAATTTTTCAAGTCACCCATTTATCAGTCTTTTTCTCATCTAAATTTGTTACTAGGAAAATCAATCTCACTATAATGCTCACAAACTTTTTGACAATACAGTAAGTCAAAAAATTGAAGTAGAGAAGACTTAGTCTTGGAAAAGACCACCTGATGTGATTTTCTTTTCAAGATCATTTATCAAACATGTTGAGCTATCCCAGAAAAGAAGCAGTGTCTTGGTTTTGGCTGCTTTCCTAGAAGACATAAAATGTTGCTTGGAACTTCTGGAAAGTTTAAATTGATGCTTGTTGTGTTGTTTTCCTGTAAAAAAATCATGGTATTTTGGAGGATCATTCACCATATTTGAAACTTCCCAATTATAATAGTTATAGTATCAATTCAAATTCATAATACTTGCCAATGCAAAATTGTGTACAGGTAAAAAGATATTGGATTTATAGATTGTTGATTGACTGATAATCTTATGTTCATTGGAGTTGGGTTTGACTATATAAAATGCATTAGAAAATGCAGTATGAAAAATGCTATTGTAATGGTCATGTTCAAAGTGGGGTTTTACATTTTATTTTATGATTTACCTCAGGCTTTCTCAAGTTCCCCTATTCTGTTATAAGTAAAGCATGCCCCAGTATCCCAAAGTCTCATTCTGCTCAAGCTGGTCTAACAGAATACTGGAAGTAGGTGTCTTATAAAGAATCAGAATTTAGCTCATGAGTCCATAACAAAAGACCTGACAGACAATGGACATTGTAAGGTTTACTTCCCATATGCTTGTGCTGGTCTTCTTCATCTGGCTGGACAGGCATAGAAACTTTCTGGATATTTGAAATTAATTACATTCCTACTGATTTCATCTTCATTATCTAAATACTCTGCAAAGTTCTCTTATCACATTGGACACTAATTTGAAAATTTAAATTATTAGGTATGCCAATATTCATATTATAGCATTCAAATAAGGGCAGACCCTTTAGACTGAGACCTGAAATAACACAGCACATTCATAGTCCATTCTCAGTTTACAACACTATCAAAATGGGTCTAGTGTCTTCAGGGAATCTGAGTCAAAACTAAATGCCTTGGTATTGTATGGGTTAAAGTTCTATTTTGGTGTGTTCTGTTTGGTATATTATATGATTTCTCAAAATGTAAAAAACACACTGGAAAGGCCTATGAGAGTTAAAAAATTTAATGTTCTGAAAAAAAGAGATAAAGAATGAGGATTTCTTTTTTATTCTTCTTTATTTATTTTGTATTTATCAAAAAAAACAGTAAAATGAATTTAAGATGCTGAAAAGTTAACAATGACTATAAAGAGGATAAGAATCATAAGCATGGCTTATCAAGGGTGATAATGCAAATAAGGTTGCTACACATATATTTACTTTGTGTTCAGCTTTCCCTCTGAATTTTTTTTCCATCCCTCTATATCCTTATTCAAGGTACCTTCGCCCTCTTACCACATCAGTCATTTTTCTTCTCCGCAAGTCCCCATCCCCTCCCTGGGCAGGGAACAGACAGTCCTATGGTCCTACTGACCCAATAATGCTTGGATCAGTATCCACTCCTGGACAAATCCAGTTTTGTTCTCCCTCCCTCAAGAGTGAGTCACCTGTTCCTATAGTTGGAGTGGGGTCTGAAGGATCAGTCCAGGGTATTTCTGATCCCAAGCTGTTCAGTGGTTGTGGTTTGCCGCTTGGGCATGCTTGGCTTTTTTCTTGTTTGTTTAGAGAACACTAATGAGTGAGTACATCCCCTGCTTATCTTTCTGAGATTGTGATACCTCGCTCAGGAAGATATTCTCCAAGTCCATCTATTTGCCTGCAAATTTTAGGATATCATTTTTTCTTACTGCTGAGTAGTATTCCATTGTGTAGATGTACCACAGTTTGTTAATCCATTCTTCAGTTGATGGGCATCTATGTTGTTTCCAGGTTCTTGCTATTACAAATAATGCTGCTATGAACATAGTTGAGCTAATACCTTTGAAGTGTGAATGTGCCTCTTTAGGGTATACACCCAGAAGTGGTATTGCTGGGTCCTTGGGGAGATTGATTCTCAATTTTCTGAGAAACCGCCATATTGCATTCCAAAGTGGCTGCACAAGCTTACACTCCCACCAACAATGGAGGAGTGTTCCCCTTGTTCCACATCCTCTTCAACATAGGCTCTCATCTGTGCCTTTTATCTTAGCCAATCTAACAGGTGTTAGGTGGTATCTCAAAGTTATTTTGATTTGCATTTCTCTGATGGCTAAAGATGAGCACTTTTTCAGGTGCCTTTCAGCCATTTGTAGTTCCTCTGCTGAGAATTCCCTTTTTATATCTGTACCCCAATTTTGAAAGGGTTATTCAAGGTTTTGGGATCTAAATTCTTGAGCTCTTTATATACCTTAGAGATCAGTCCTCTATCACTTGTAGGGTTAGTGAAAATCTTTTCCCATTCTGTAGGCTGGCGTTTTGTCTTATTGACAGTGTCCTTGGCTTTGCAGAAGCTTCCCAGCTTCAGGAGATCCCACTTATTGATTGTTGGTCCTAGTGACTGTGCCACTGGTGTTATATTTAGGAAGTGGTGGCCTGTGCCAATTTGTAGAAGTGTATTTCCCACTTTCTTTTCTATCAAGTTCAAAGTGGCTGGGTTTCTGTTGAGGTCTTTGATCCACTTGGATTTGAATTTTGTGCAGAGTGACAGAGTCAGATCTATTTGTATTTCTCTACACACTTCCATCCAGCTGTGCCAACACCATTTGTTAAATATACTATCTCTTTCCATTGAATGTTTTGGGCTTCTTTGTCAAAGATCAGGTGTTCATAGGTTTTTGAGTTAATGTCTGGATCCTCAATTCTATTCCATTGGACCACAAGTCTGTTTTTATGCCAGTACCAGGCTGTTTTTATTACTGTAGCTCTATAGTATAGCTTGAAGTCAGGGATGGTGATACTTCCTGAGGTTCTTTTGTTGAGTAAAATTGTTTTGGCAATCCTGGCTTTCCTATTATTCCAAATGAAATTGAGTATTGTTCTTTCAAGGTCCAAAAAATATTGTGTTGGGATTTTGATGGGCAGTGTATTGAATCTGTAGATTGCCTTTGGTAGAATTGCCATTTTTACTATGTTGGTCCTACCGATCCAGGAACATGGGAGAGCTTTCCATTTTCTGATATCCTCTTCAATTTCTTTCTTCAATGATTTAAAATTTTTGTGAAATACGTCTGTTACTTCTTTGATTATAGTTACTCCAAGGTATTTAATACTATTTGCAGCTATTATGAAGGGTAATGTTTCCCTTATTTCTTTTTCAGCTCTTCTATCTTTAGCATATAGAAGGACTACTGATTTCTTTGAGTGAATCTTGTATCCTGCTACATTGCTGAAGGTGTTGATCAGCTGTAGCAGTTCCTTGGAAGAATTTTGTGGGTCACTTATGTAAACAATCATATCATCTGCAAATAGAGATAGCTTCACTTCTTCTTTTCCAATTTGTATGCCCTTAATCTCTTTTCGTTCCCTTATTGCTTTAGTTAAAACTTCGAGAACTATATTGAATAGATAAGGGGAGAGAGGACATCCTTGTCTAGTTCCTGACTTTAGTGGGATGTCTTTGAGTTTTTCTCCATTAAGTTTGATACTGGCTGTCGGCTTCCTGTAAATCGCCTTAATTATATTTAGGTATTCTCCCTTTATTCCTGATCTCTCCAGGGCTTTAATCATAAAGGAGTGTTGGATTTTGTCAAAGGCTTTTTCAGCATCTAAGAATATGATCATGTGGTTTTTTTCCTTTAGTTTGTTTATGTGATTGATAACATTTACAATTTTTCATATGTTAAACCACTCCTGCGTTTCTGGGATAAAGCCTACTTGGTCATGGTGGATGATATCTTTTATACATTGTTGTATACGGTTTGTCAAAATTTTGTTGAGAATTTTCACATCAATATTCATGAGGGAAATTGGTCTGTAATTCTTCTTTGTTGTGTCTTTGAGTGGCTTGGGTATTAGGGTGATTGTAGCCTCATAAAAGAAAATTGGCAATAATCCTTCAGTTTCTACTGTGTGAAATAGTTTGAGGAGTAACAGTAGCAATTCTTCTTTGAATGTCTGGTAGAATTCGGCACTGAAACCATCTGGACCAGGGCTTTTAATTTTGTGGAGGTTTTTAATGACAGCTTCAATTTCCTTAAGGGTTATAGGCCTGTTTAGGTAATTAATCTGATCTTCATTTAATTTTGGTAGGTGGTACCTGTCCAGAAAGCTGTCCATTTCTTCTAGGTTTTCCATTTTTTGTGGATTTTCAAAATATGATCTGATAATTCTCTGCATTTATTTCCTGGGGGTCTGTTGTTATGTCCCCCTTTTCATTTCTGATTATGTTGCTTTGA
>PVIH01023319.1:0-25104 GCA_004025045.1 Sigmodon hispidus
AAAAGAAATGGTAAATGTATGGTTATGTTTAAATAAATAAGACTGGAAAAAAACTTCAGTTTATATATTGTTTGCCTAACATACAAAAGCCCTTTTTTTTCCATTCCAGCACCACAAACAATTGTGGCATAAGCCTGTACTCTCAGTTCCATGAGTGTAGAGATGATCTAAGACTATTTTAGTTTTTTTGCTAAGTTCACGTCGAGTCTTTACTACATAAGACTTTATATGAAATTAACAGTTCCATGAGTGTGCAGATGGTTTAAAACTATCTTACTTTTTTGATAAGCTCAGGTCCAGTATTCACTACATAAAATTTTATATGAAATTAACCAAAAAAACCTATAAGCATCTGATCTTCGACAAAGAGGCCCAAAATATTCAATGGAAATAAGATATTATCTTTAACAAATGGTATTGGCATAGCTGGTTGGTAGTGTGTAGAAAAATGCAAATAGATCCAAGCCTGTCACCCTGCACAAAACTCAAATCCAAGCAGATCAAAGACCTCAACATAAACCCAACCACACTAAACTTGATAGAAAAGAAAGTAGGAAATATTCTCCAATGAATTGGCACAGGCAACGACTTCCTAAAGATAACACCAGTAGCACTGACACTAAGAACAAAAATCAATGCATGGGACCTCATGAAACTGAGAGGCTTCTGTAAAACCAAGGATACTGTCAACAGGACAAAATGACAGCCTACAGAATGAGAAAAGATTTTCACCAACCCTACAAATGATAGAGGACTGACGTCTAAAATATATAAAGAACTCAAGAAACTAGAGCCCTAAACCTTGAATAACCCAATCAAAAGTTGGGATTCAGAACTAAAAAGGGAATTCTCAGCAGAAGATTTATGAATGACTGAAAGGCACTTGAAAAAGTGTTCAACTACTTTAGCCACCAGAGAAATGCAAAACAAAACAACTTTGAGATACCACCTGACTCCTGTCAGACTGGCTAAGATGAAAATCACAGATGACAGCTTATGCTGGAAAGGTTGTGGAGCAAGGGGAACACTCCTCCATTGTTGGTGGGAGTGTAAGCTTGTTCCACCACTCTGGAATGCAGTATGGCAGTTTCTCAGAAAACTGGGAATTATACTCCCCAAGGATCCAGCAATATCACTACTGGGCATATACCCTAAAGAAGCACATTCGCATTCCAAAGGCATTAGCTCAACTATGTTCATAGCAGCATTATTCGTAATAGCAAGAATGTGGAAGCAACCTAGATGCCCCTCAACTGAAGAATGGATTAACAGACTGTGGTACATCTACACAATGGAGGTCCACTCAGCAGTAAGAAAAAAAATGTTATCTTAAATTTGCAGGCAAATAGATAGATTTGGAGAATATCCTCCTCAGCGAGGTATCTAAAACCAAGAAAGATAAGCAGGGGATGTACTCACTTATTAGTGGACTCTAAACAAAAAAGCAAAAAGCAAGGTATGCCCAAACTGCAAACCACAACCCCTGATCTGAAACACCTTGGAATGTCACCTTGGATCCCACACCCTCTAGAGGAACACCTGACCCAGTCTTGATGTTGGGGTGATGAAACTGGATCTGCCAGGAGTGGATGCTGAACTGAGCAATATTGGGTCCTTGGGACATCCTGCCAATGCTGGGGATGAGATGGGGAAATGTGGAGAAGAGAGAATGACTGGAGAGGGTGGGAGGGGAAGGGACCTTGAATAAGGATATACATGGATAGAAAATGTGACATTATTCATAAAAAAAGAAAGAGGAAAAAAAATAAAAACCTAGAAACAACCTAGATGCCCCTTGAGTGAAGAATGGATTAACAAACTGTAGTACATCAACACAATGGAGTACTACTCAGCAGTAAGAAACAATGATAGTCCATAATTTGCAGGCAAATGGATAGATATGGTGAATATCCTCATGAGCAATGTTTCACAATCCCAGAAAGATAAGCAGGGGATATATTCATTCATTAGTGGGCTTTAAACACAAAGCAAAGCATTTCCAATTTGCAAACCACAAACACTGAACAGCTTGAGACCTGAAGCACCTTGAACTGGCACTTTGGAGCCCATTCCCTCCAGAGAAACACTTGAGCCAGTCTTGATGTGGGGATGAGGAATGTGGATTTGCCTGGAGTGGATGCTGAACTAAGTGACCTTGGGACCTTGGGACCTCCTGTCCTTGCCAGGTAGGAGATAAGGAGATGGGGAGAAGAGTAACTTGTAGGAGTGGGAGGGGAAGGGCATTTGAACAAGGAAATACGTGGATAAAAAATGAGACTTTATTAATAATAAAAAATGAGGAAAAAGAAAATATAAAGAAAAAACAAAAGAATTCAAATCCAGGCATTTCTGAAACAAAAAATGTATCTCTGTTTTATTGTCTTCTGCACAAAATATGGTTCCACGGGATCCTGACCACAAACAACTGCCCATATTCGCTCAGATTCCACCACAGCATCTGGACTTACCTGCAATGCATTTAGTATGGAGAAGATAATGTGGAAGGCCAAAGAGCTACCATCGATAACCGTGGCTATTCTGAATCCCCAGGTGAGACCCAGCAGTGGTGTGAGGATGGCAATGTTCTTATAGATCCTCACAATGGCTCTTACTTCCTGGAACATGGGACTACCAATGGCAGCTTTTTGGGTCTTGATGATAACCACTGTGACTGTAATCAAGTTTACTACTTCGATGGTCAGAGCTGGGACCACAAAAGCCAGGAGAGCCTTGGTCATGTCCCAGTTAAGCCAGCAGGCCTTGGGCCAGAGGTAGCCTTTTCTAGGCTCTGTATTAGCAAATGTGATAACAGTAATCACCAAAGGACACCCATATCCCACTGTAAAGAGAGAAGCCACAAGGAATAACTTGGACAGAGTATGGAACACTATCAGAATTCCATAGAGGATAAGAAGAGCCTTGGCAAGCATCCAGAAAAACACAGCCAGATAAAAGAAATGATCAAAAAATGTTGCAGCCGTACATCCATTATGGTGCAATATTGGGCCACTGAGGAAGGAAGCCACAATGAACCACACATCAGCATTGGCAAGGTAGCTGCAATGTTAGCGATATACAGGTGACATAAATATGAGATTTCTGTCTTCGTCACTTGACTCCAGACTAAGGCCTCAATGGACAGGCAGATGATCAAGCTGCATATGGAAATGCCCAGGTCTATATATGTGATATAAATTAGAACAGAGTTCTCCAAGGTGTTAGGGGACATGAGAATAGGGAAAGAGGTAAATGACTTGTTTGGCCAACATCTGCAAACAGTTTGCTGACAAGCTTTCTGGTCTTATCTGCTCTCCAGAGAGTGTCAGTCCACACACTTGGACTTCTTCCCTTCTGCCTTGCTGATTTTTTCAAACATCAGAGAGATATTTCTAAGCTCCTTAGGCAAAATGACAGATAGGACAAGCCCATTCACTGTCATGTTTTCCAAAAGGCTGGCTTCCAGGATGGCCCCAAGAGTTGGAAATGCAATGCTGATGACCTGGGAAGGAGAATAGATCTTCTGAAGCTCTTTAGCTGTGAGCAGGAACCTCCCAATGACTTCATTACTCTTATCATTAATTTGCATTGAGAAAGTGAAATTCTTCCCAAGGCTGTCTCTGGACATAATGGTACCCATGGTATGAATAAAGACATGTGATATGCTGATTAAATGTTCCTTCACAAGTAGCTTGCTTGCAAATGAATTGATTGATTGAAGCAAGACACAACTGCTGTTTCTGTCTTGGATGAAGGTCCAATTCGATATGCTTTTGCTATTAAGTACATGGTTAGCCATGGCGCTGTAACTCTGTTTATGAAGAACTAGCATTAGTAGTGAGCCACTCTTTTAAACTTCCAATACATATAAGACTTGCTTTTTTTTTTTTTTTAAAGTTTTTTTTTTTTTTTAAACTTTATTTATTTATTTGCCTTGGTGTTTGCCTGGAACTGGAACTATAGACAGTTGTTAGCTGCCATGTGGGTGCTGGGAATCGAACCCGGGTCCTCTGGAAGAGCAGAAGGTGCTCTTAACCGCTGAGCCATCTCTCCAGCCCCAAGACTTGCTTTTATAAAGTATAGCCTTCTATATAGCAGCATAGACACTCCCAGAGACCTTCTTACAATTGTAGAATCTCATATCCTACTCCACACTCAGAGGATCATATTCAGTATCTTAATTAAAGCTCTGAGTGATTTGTTTACACAGTAAAGCTTAAGTTTACTTTCAGCCATGTCCAACCTATAACCCACACATTGCATGCATCCCATAATAAACAAGAATGCAGCCCAACACATTTGCAGATGACAGTATCCAATCACCACGGTAGAAAATTGGACAGGGTCTCAGAAACAGCTCAGTCACTAAAGTACTTGCCACACAAGCATGAGGATCCAAGTTCAGATCGCCAGGAGACATGCTAAAGATTGACACCATGGCAGATTTATAATTCCAGCACTAGGGAAACAGAGACAAGTGAATTCCAGAAGCTCATTTTGTCAACCATTATATCCAAAACAATCATCTTCAAGATCAGCAAGAGACTCTGTCCCAAAAAGCAATTTGGAAAAAAAAAATGAAAGTGACATTTGTCATCACCCTCTGACCTCTACACATGAATACCTGTACACATATGAGTACACACTCACACCTGGACACATACATACCCCCACACACACACCATTTGATACCACTTAGAGTATTTATCAGTAAAGGGACTTCTTGCCTTGTTTTCCTCTTATCTGTCCAATATCTTCCAGTGAGACCTGCAGCTATGCAGCTTTTACATGCCCATTTCTACAATTAGTTATACTGCACACCTGGGTAAACCACATCATTCAATTGTACTTCCATGATGTAGTTGACATCTGTTGGTTCCAGCTGTGTTACAGGATCCTATATAGAAATATGCTGAAAACTAAAACTTGACCACAGAGGTTGAATCATCATTCACTATTCTCTACTTTAAGCTTCAAAAACATATAGAAATGAATCCAATTCTATTTCACACCTGTATAGTTCACATGTTTGCTTATTTATTTTATTTCTCATTTTAATTGCTTGTTCAAATTCACAAAGAAATATGTCTTCCTTTGTACATGACCCAAAATGTTTCTTCAATATTTTTAGTAGCTTAAATATGCTTTAGAAAATCAGGGTCTGGCCCCCAAAATATTCATCACCTTACAGATTCAACTTCTCAAAGGCCCCATACCTTTAAAGGCTTAGGCAATCATAGAATCAATCTCATAGCCTTGGACCCTCACAGATTCTACCCTTCATAGAATCAATCCTTCAAAGGCTGATCCTTCTTTGAGGATCCTCCCAGACTCAATCTATCATAGACCCAGACCCCAGGGAAATACAAAAAAAATGACTGAGATGACTACCACAGAGCCAAGCAATCTCTCTCTACCAGTGTGTCTCGACCTGATATAGCATTTTTATTCTTTTGTTTACTATTTTTCCTTCCATAGCATACATTAAGCACTAGTTGAGACATCAGACATATTGATAGCGAAATGGGATTCCCAATCCCTACGAAGCTCAAAGTATATTCCAACTAACCTAAATTCCTTCCCCCCAAAGAAAACACTTTCTGATATGCAAAGTCACTAATCTTCATCTTTTCCTCATTGACCTGTTTGGTTAGAGCTGTTAAGATGTTATGTAAGAGCTCTATGACCACAGTAATGTTTCCTGGTATTCGTGGAGACTTCTGAATTCTTCTGATGTTGCAAGACAAATCCTCTGGACATTTTTTCATCAACATATTCATTATGGTTTCAGATTGTCTGTGAGATTCAGCATGTAGAACTATACTTGATTCAGATGACTCAACTGAATATAATTCCTTATCCTTCTGAAATAGGACCAAAGTAAAGAAATATTTGTTTGTATTAAATACAAAAATATGTTTCTTAGAACTTAGGAGAGTCCTATTATATAATTGTATATCATATGATATACTTTCATGTTCCACTTTCAAAAAAACAAAAAAAAGATTTTATATGAAAAATAAATAACAAAATAAACTTTTATAAATGTTTAAAGCCATATATATAATATATATATAGATACACCAATTTGCCTTATTTCAGTAATAATATGAACTATAAAACAACTATAAATGAAAAAGAAAGAAAGGGATAAGAAATAAGAGCTGATGTAAGGGAGAAGATAAGAGAGGAAGATGGAAAAGCATGAGGAGCAAGAGAGAGAGAGAGAGAGAGAGAGAGAGAGAGAGAGAGAGAGAGAGAGAAAGTCTATGTGGGTTATCTTTCTTACACTATGAATATGTATCTCTACCATTGGTTAATAAACTCTGAATATGTATCTCTACCATTGGTTAATAAAGAAACTATTATGGTCCATGTTAAGACAGGATACAGTAGGGTGTGAGATTTAAAAGAGTAACAGAGAGGAAGAAGTAAGATGGGGTCAGAGCAGATACTGCCAGCTCCTAGGGGAGTAAGACATAATAGAAAATAGGTAAGTCACTAACCATGTGACAAAACACAGATTAATAGAATGGGTTGAGTTAAGATGCAAAAAGCTATCTAGCAAAATCTCTGAGCCATAGATCAAACAGTTTAAATATGTTAAAACTGTAAATTTTTATAAGTGGCTGTGGGACTATAGTTGGGAGAGATTCATCTGAACCCCAGGACTAGGCAGAACTCAAAAACTTCTGACTCCCGAGAACAGCACAACCAAGGAAGCAAGGACTTCATATAACCTTAATTGTCACATCCTCAATGACATATTTTACCCAAGCCTTACTTCTAAAAGTCAAACTGTGGTGGAATGATCTCTGTACGATGTAAATAAATAACTGTTTGGACCCATGCAGGGCACCGTAGAAGTGGGTGGAGAATCAGAGGTAGCCAGGTAGAAGGAGGGTGGAGTTACTCACTCTGCATTGGACCCCCAAGAGGAGCAGACATGTAAGAGGTACCGGCCAGCCACGGGCTGAGCCACATGGCGGGAAGATTAATAGAAATGGGTTAATTTAAGAAGAAAGAGCTAGCTAGTAATGGGCATAAGACATGGGCCAAACAGTGTTAAAGTATATAAGCGTGTGATTCATTTCTTTTGGGGGTCAAAAGCCACGGGGCGCACAGACCAGGTTCCAAACTGCTGGCGCCACACGTGCGCCACACACAAACCTCCAGCCCCAAACAGGCCGGGAAAAACATACAACAACATCAAACACCTTCTCCTAAAATAGTGCTGCCAGCTGGAAACCAGATTTTGTCACTTCTACTCTGATTGACCTAGGGCCCAGGCATACAACTTGCCGACTCATTCATCTGAATTCAACCCATCTTGTTTAGCCATGTGGCTCGGTACCTTTTCTCAGAGCAGCATTTCAGCTTCTTTCCTCTGTGTCTGCTGCCATCACCCCATCTGTCTCAATTCTTCCTGTACTCTGAATTTTCTTAGCCTGGTAGCCTTGTCCACACTTCCTGTTTGTGTTTGGCCAACCAGCTTTTATTAAACCCATAGGCAGGACAAATATTTACATTACCAGAATAATACCACTACATTTTCCCTTTTTCTCTTTTTAAAAGAAGAAGAACCCCAAATCTAATATCTTTTTTCCCATTATCTATAACAACTTATACCCAACATTTATTCAGCAGGAAGTAGCCTAGAGAACTATGCCCACATTCCCAAAAATGGGTCATGGATGTTTGTGTTTGTTAGTGGAAACCAGATATTTGTGGAGACTATTTTATATTGAAAGTATAACAACAGAGTCAGAAATAACACACACATTTTTACACAACTATCCATATACTTAAAAAGACATTTCTAATATATAAAGCACATAACAAATTTGAGAGGAATTAATGCAAAATTACATCATAAAATCATGACTGAAAAGTATTCATTTTGAACATCCATTTTGAAGTATGTTTGTTGCTGTGAAACAATTCTTTTCTCCACTATAAATATTTATTATTCTCATTTGCTAATAAATGCTGATTGGCTGATATCTGGGCAGAAATAAGTTAAGCACAAGAGTCAGACTAGGATAATTTTGGGAGGGAGAAGGGCAAGTCAGGAAGTCCCTGTAAAGACAGAGAAGCAAGATGAGAATGCTGTACTGAGAAAAGGTAACTAAGCATAGATAAAAAGTATGGATTAATTTAAATGTAAGAGCTAGTTAGTAATAAGCTCGGCTAAGTATTTGTAATCAGTATAAGCCTCTGTGTGGTGAGCATTTGTAATTAATACAAATTAATATATTGTGTTAAAATTTATATATTTTAGCATGGAATGAAGCTAAGGAAGTGATCAGATCAAGTAGATGATAACACTAATATTTATATCAAATAATACTATAGCATTTCATATTTAGATTCAGAAACAAGAAACATCAATTCAATTATTCATTATTTATTTGATTAAAAAACAAAGCAATTCAAGAAAGTAGAGATAATAAAATGAATCAATAAAATTAAAATCAGAAAGCAAATAGAGAAAACTAAAAAAAGCTAAGCCTATTCTTTGAAAAGATCAATTGATTTCATATAAAACTAAATAAAAATAATCAGATACTGGTTACTGATTTGGGAAATCTTGACCTCCTGTGTGGTAAACCAATAAATTTTTTTTCTTTCTTTTTTAAAAAATATTTCCCATGTATTTATTTCCAATTTTATCCAAATCTCACCGAGCTTTCCAATTTAGGCAAGACTATTCATAATTTCGATAGAAAAGTAAAGGTTCAAAATGAAACCAAACAACTATTTGTTGCTCTTGTGCTGTTGTGTCTGACTCTTACTTGCCCTTGAGACTCTTTTCCTCTTACTGGGTACCTTGTCCAGCTTTAATATAAAAATTTGTGCCTAGTCTTATTGTAACTTGTTATGCCACAATTGGTTGATAACCCTAGGAGCTCTACTCTTTTCTGAAGGAAACTGCAGGAGGAGTGGGTGTAGGGGAGGAGCATATGGAGGCAGAACCTGGGAGGAGAGAAAGAAGGGCAGATTGTAGTTAGGATGCATTATTGTGTGAGAGAAGAATATGTTTAAAATTTTCTCTTTAAATTAGTCAGTCAGTGCTGTTATGCTATCCCAAAATAAAACATACTAAAGCAGTATATCCTCTAGCCACAACTAAATTAAATTTATAAATAATACAAAGTATTTCTAACTCTCCAGTATTTTTAATCTTTATTGATCAATTTTACACATCAGCCAATTGGATTTAGAAATACCAAGGATATTAGAAAAGTATACCACTGAGAAGGAGAAGCTCTACCAACTCTGAAAGTAGTTGACACAATTTTATAGCCTGGGAATTTTTAAATAGAACAAAAGGTGTTAAAGCAATAACTCCACTAGCATGAGCATTTATTTTTTGCCTTCTGCTTGCATGATTCTGAGTGAGCAAACCTTCTCTGTTAGTCTTCCCTAATATGATGGACTGAAACCGTAAGTAAAAAATTCTCTCATTCTTTTATTTGTTTTGCTCAGGTATTTTGTCACTATAATATATGCTAGGTAACACAAAAACTACTCCACAACTTTTCATAAAGCCATCTTTAAAACTTCAGGATGATTGAAAATATTTTTAATTAAATTAAATTTAAAATACACAATATCTATCAGGAACAGAAGGTGTATTTCTTCTGATAGAGTGCTTGCCTTATATTTAAAAAGTCCTGAATTCACATTTCAGAACTGTCTAAACATGATTGCATATAATCTCATCACTACGGAGGACAAGGCAGGAAAGACCAAAATTTCAACATCATCCTCAACTACAAAGAGAGGTAAAATCCAGCACTGGGATTTATGAGCCTATTTCTACAAAAACAAAAATAATATAGCATATCAGAATTTGTGGGTTACACACAAAGTATAATTACAGATAAATATGTCTGATTATTTGCTTATATTAGAAAGAATATAGATCAAAAGTTTAAACACGTTTTATGAAAGTATAGAAAGAAATGAAAGGTAAGGCCAAGGATAAAAGAGAAAAAGATATGTATAAGAAGAGATGAGAGTGAAAATTAAAAAATAAAACTAATACTTGTAGGACTGAAACCAGAATCTTTGAAAAGATTAAAGAAGAGAAATTATCCAATGTCAGCTTGAAAAGTTTTACAAAGAGGGACATTGAGAAGTTATGGGTGTGTAATAGAGTTCAAAGTATAGAAGACTGTATATATAGAGAAAAGTATACATGACACAGTCATTTTCTTAAAGAGTTAAGCATATAATGTCAACCATATAGTCAGTAAAGGTTATCACCTAGTAATGTTTAGTTATTTAAAAGTATAGAATATCCAAGACATCATTTATACATAGAGAAAATACACATCAGAGTGTGAAATAATAAAAAACAAATTTTATTTCACAAGGAGAAAATTTTGAATGAATATACAATGATGTTTTAATTCATATTTTATAAGAGAACAGTAAAATAACTATTCCATTCTAAAGTGATACAATTTGTGCATACAATTGATATAAGAAAATTTATGAAAACATTTCTTGAGCAAAATTTTATGAAATCCAGGAATTCATGGACTTTAAAGAAAAACCTAGATTTAAAATAAAGGGCTCACAAAAGATACATATTTTATGAATGAAAATTTAATTTAGTAATGAGAAATTTCCCAAGGCTCAAAAAAAGCATGGTGCTAAATCAGTATTAACCACATTTAAGGACTGTATGGAATAAAAATGTTTAAGAAAACTTTTTTTTTGTTTCAGAAAGTGTGAGATGAATACATAACATTGGTAGCACAAAAGAATTAATAGCAGAATCAATAATTATAGCTTTAAGTGTTGGCTTTGTGAAACGGAACCATTTATCAACATACTGCAGTGTATAATAATACATAAAGGAAATTGCTGATTGTTCTTATGAAAATATGCAATTCTATGGAAATTAAAGAAAGCTGAAAAGTACATTTTGAGAATTATTTGAATTTATTGGCAACAATTACTGATGCTCATTTAAAATATTTTCTTACTATAAGCTTAGAAGAAAGACAAAAGTATTATACATAATGAGGATTTAGAAGCATAATAATTTCTTCAACAGAGATTCTTTGTGTACAGTCTTTTATATAATATTAGACTGAATAATGTTTTGTATAATATAATTAAGACAATATAATCGTGATTTTAAAGTTTAAATAAATACTGTTCGTAAGAAAGTGTTTTAAAACTAAGACATAGTTTCATATATGTATCATGCATTCCAGGAGATGTAAAACAAAAAACTAAGAAAATTAAGAAATAAATAATATTTCTACAGGTAAGAGAAAAAACTTTGTTGTTACTTTTATGTATACTCTACCAGTTCCATGCATGGCCATTTGAACATATATAAAAGCTCCATAGACACTTTTAAGATAGATTTTATTTTTATTGCTAATGATGTGTACAAGTCGGGTGGCTATACACATCATGAATGCAATGCTTGGAGTTTTAGAAGAGGGCATCAGACCCCTGGTAACCAAACTGAAGACCTCTCCACGAGCAGTATGCACTTTTAACTCTTGCCTCTTAGGTCCTTTATATGTGATTTTAATCTAAATAAATTTGAAATGTTGGGTCATTTGTCAATAATGTATATAGAACTTAAATTTTGAAGTATAAATTTTTTTTACTAATATGAAGTATTGAGAACTAAACTTTAGCAACTAAAGAAATTACACAAAGTACATAAAGCACTTTTTAGTTCATTTAACATGCAGCACTAAAAAAGGGATGATTTCTAATTGATGGAAACTTAAAAAGGCAAAAACTACAATCACTTCCAAATTGTTACCTGAATGGACATTCCAGCTCAAATTGCATAGCACAGGGGTCTGATTTATCCTTGAGTAGAAAACATGGAGCGTGCAGTTTTACAATAATTTGGTGGATGGAGCTTACAGTTCAACATATTAGAAATTACACAGAAATCTCAACTCATAGAATGCTAAAGACAATTCCTGTCAAGTAAAGTGCAAGACCTCATACTTGAAAGGGTACTGGATTAGAGTATATAAAAGGCTTCTGTCATACTGGTGAAGAATTACTGATCACAGATAAAACACTGCTCTGACCTCACATAATAAAACTGAAAAAAAAAAGTTTCAATAGGCTTATAATATTTCTAAGTAACTTAGCTGTTACCTAAAATAAAGCATAAGCATAGCTTTTTGTAGAGACAAAAACTATCTATAACTCAGATAAAAGTAGAATTCACAACACTGGGCATTTTATAAAGGTTGCCAGGTCTTCATAGAAGTAGGTGAGCAAGTTACTATCACTGACATACAAAGAAACTGCAAGTAGACAGTAGACAGAGGTAATCAAACATCTATTAACCCTGAAATCTATTATTTCAAATATAACCAAAAATCAAATATGTAAAGTAATCATAATAAAACCTAAATAATATTTGAATCATAAAAAACTTCTAAGCTAAAAGTATAATGTGCATGTTAATAACAGGTTAGATAAGAGAGAAAAAAATTGGTGAATTTAGAGTTACAACAAGAGAACTTTCTAGACTGTATTACAGAAATCAACCTTTAAAACAATGGAAATAACTAATAATCATTAGTAAACTACAGTAGGATTTCCAGTGACAAATGCAGATGTAGTCAAAGATCATTTAGGTGAAAGAAATTTCGGAGCAGTTAAAAATATTTGAAAAAAATACTAAATGAGTAACTATTCAAGTATGATGAATACTGTAAACTTACATATTCAAAGACCTAAAAGAATACTAAGAAAAAAACATAAGAAAAATACACAAAACTTAATAATTAAATTGCTTAAACTAGTGATAGGTATAAAGAGAAAAATCTTGAAAGTATGTAGAGTAAAAACATGCATCACAAATACAGGAATGAAAATCAAGACAACAGTACATTTTTTGAGAAAAGCAATAAAAGGAAGAGAGGATACACATCTTTAAGTACTACAAGAAAAACAAAATTATCAATGTACGATTTAATATTCAGTGAAATATATCTCTAAACTAAAATAATATTTTCAATCAATCATAAATAGTACAATAAATATTAAAGGAAGTCCTCTTGAGAGATTAAAAAAGAGTGATGTTAGAAAGGTCTAAGAGAATGCTCATTAGGTAAAAGTAAAAGCACTTACCATGCAAACAAGTCTCACCACCAATGTTTGATTCTTGAATGAATGTGTGTAGATGAAGTAGCACATACTTATAATTTCAGCACTCCTAGAGATGGCAGGTGAGAATTTCTCAAAAGCTCATCATAAAAGTATCCTGGAGTACACATAACAAAAGAAATAGAAAAAGATCTGTACCTCCAAAGCAAGGTGGAAGGGGAGAATCACAATCTAAAAGTTGACCCCTGACTTTCACATTCATGATTTGAATTGCCAGAGGCACACACAAACACATATCTCCAACACAAATAATTATGGTACTATGTACAAGTCTACATGAAAACAATAGAATATGAATGACTCAAAGGTTACAACTCTACAGAGATTGTTTCCTTAGGATGTGTTTTAGATTGCAATTTGGACAAGAAGGAGTTTATTGAGCATACACATCCAGGTTACTACTTCACTGAGGAAAGTCAGGACAGGAACTCAGGTAGGAACCACAAAGAAATTGTATAGGAATGCTGCTTGCTAGCTGGGTGGTTGGCACATGCTGAATTAATTTATTTACATAGCCCAAGCAGACCTACCTAGGGAACGGTACTGCCCACAGTGAGTTGGGCCCTTCCAATCACCAATCAAGACAACCTCTAAAGGACATGGCCAAAGGCTAATACGAATTAAGATCATTTTTAATTAATGCTCCTCTGCCTAAGTGACTTTAGGTTATATCAAGCTGACCAAAAAATTTCATCACACTATGCAAAGGGGTGTAAAAGTTGTAATAATGTAATTGTAGTATGTAGCACTGAGTAGCAAAATGCTACTAGCATTAGCTAATAGCAGATGAGAGGCTAACAAGAGAGATTATTTCTTAGCATTGTTTCTTCTGAATTCTAATTAGTATAATCAGCTGTTTTGCTCTTTATAACTGAGCTAAATGCAGTGACCAGTGCTATCCACATGTATTTAGATGACATTCATGACCTCATATATAAATACAATATGACAAGGAAATTCTATGAACTTTAGACTCCAAATTACTCATTTTAAAAATACCATAGAAGCACTGTACAAAATGATGGTTCTCATTAGGTCATTTTCACACATGTATTTTATAATCTTTGTTTATATTCATACACATTTCATTTTCAGGCATTCTATTGAAAAATTTTGTATCCATGATCACCAGGAAATTGGTCTCTGGCTTTGTTTTTTGTTGTATCCATGTGGGTTTTCAGTATAAGTAAAATAATGACATTTTAGAGTGACTTTTATATTATTTTTTACTTTCCAGTTTTCTAGGGTAATGTTAAAGCATCGGTGTAAATTATCCTTAGAAATCTGGTAGACTTTAGTAGTGAATTCATCCATCCCTAGGTGGTTCTTTGCTAGGGGACTCATCATTATTTCTTCAACCTCATTCTCTGTAATAGATTTGCTTAAAATTTTTTATATCCTCTTGATTTAAGATTATGTGTTTCAATAAATGTATCTGTTTCTTCTAAATGTTTTCTAAGTTTTATAATACAGGTTGCAAAATATTCTTGAATAATCCTGTGGATTTCACTGGTATTGTTGTAATATTTCCCTTTAATTTCTAATTTAGTTTAGACTTTTTAAAATTTAGCTAAGGATTTGTCAAGCATATTTTTTGTTGGAAGATTTATTTTAGGAAAAAGACTATTTTCTAATAAAATAAAATAAAATAGAGTGATAAGAAAAAAGAAATGTTTATCTTTAAAAAAAAACCAACTCTTTATTGATTCTTTGTAATATTCACTCAGTCTCCATTTAACTAATTCGTGCCATGTGTTTATTATTTCTCTAGGGTAAATAATTTAGGCCTTAGCCTGTTTTTATTTTCCCTAAGACATCAATCTTCACTACCTGTTGTAAAAGGTTTCTGGCCTGGACTTTCCAGCCTGGCCCCGAGGTTCTGATTTACACTCAGCCCTACTTAGCCTCAAATAATCACACATAGGCTTTATATTATTTTTACACTGATTGGTTTAGGGCCCAGACATATATCTCTTTAGTTTTAAACTAACAGTCTTTCTCATCCTGTACAGCCACGCAGCTTGAAACCTTTCCTTAGCAGCATTTCCTCTGCATCTCCTGGTGGCTCTAGTGACTCTATGGCATCTGTCTCTGTTCTGAGATGTTACTGAAATTTTTATAGCCTGGTAGCCCCATCCACACTTCCTGTCTGCCTTTGGCCAGTCAGCTTTTTATTAAACCCATAGGCAGGACAAATATTCACAACATTACCAGCATATTCCCACTACAACTATTACTTGAATTCTGTCTGAATTTTTAATGTTAGAACTCAAAGCAATAAATTTAACATATATGTTAAGTTCCTTTGCCATTACAAAAGTCCTTCTGCCATGTATTTTACAACCACATAGCCCAGTGATTAAGAAAAGGATATGTTTGGGAGGTCAACACAAGGATCAGTTCCCTAATTCAAAATGTGGCACTTTCACAACACCTGGGTCTTCAGGCTTTATGAAGAAACCTCACAGTTTCTTTAACTATTCTCAATCACTTAGAAAAAGTCCAAGGAAATTATTACTGAGTCTGTCATTGTGGATGCTTCTTCTTCTTCAAGCCAAGCATTATTTTAGAGATGTAGATGCTATGAAAAGGATAGTACATGATGCTTCCTGCATTGTAGACCATTTAACCCAATCAGCTTAACAAGGAAATCTATGCCATCTCTAGCAAGTTTCCTTTAAATGTGAAAATGTTGGTACTTTGGGACAACTTTTTCTCCTAGACGAGTAGATGTGAGTAATATAAGTCAGATGCTATAACCACAGGATGGCTGTCTCCAGATGTGCTAAAACTCAAAAGTCATAGGAAGCAGTCTGAGGCAAAGACACAAATGGAGCCATTTTTCAAAGCATGTCCATAGTCAACACTTGAAATAACTAGCCCCAAGTATTCTACATTCAGTGTCCCAATATCATGCACCTGACCAGTTTACTTGTCACTGCTGATTTTGGTATCCTTAGCCTGGCTCAATTGTCAGTCATCACTTGTTAACTCACTCTATTGAATAGTGTGGTTCTACTGAACACTGGAAATTAATCACCAGTTTCCACTAGGACCCAGGATATCTTCCAGGCCTAACATACTGGGCAGAATCCTGTGAGTCACTACAGAGATGCTCCTTATTCAGGATTATACACAGGTATAGCCATTATATAGATGGGAGGAATTCTTAAAGCATGTTGAGTTCCTGGAATGCCTTTGATTTAATCATACAACTGGCCTGTCACAGAGACTTCATTACAGAGATGATGCTTAGGATACTCAGTTCTATCTTTGTACTTTATGCCCACTTCATTTCTTCTGCTAGTAATTTCCCATTTTATTGGACTCTACATACATGGTTGAGTGGCAGAGAGCCCATGGATTCCATTTATTGGCTTTGTCACATGGCTCCTGTCTGGATCATTGCAATGCTTGACACTCACTAAGGTCTTCCTATCTATTATCTCACCCAGGTTCTTGGATATTGTTTTTACTGAATCTATGTTCCTCAAACTAAAAAGGGGAATGTTCTATTGAGATTTCTGGATTGAAACCCATATATAATCTTTTTTTTTCATTTTAGTAGTAAAGATAATATCTTTCTTTTTTATTATGAATAAAGTCTTATTTTTTATCCATGTATATCCTTGTTCAAGCTCCTTTCCCCCACTTGCCCCTTCCAGTCACTCTCTCTTCTCCCCATCTCCTTATCTCCTCCCCAGCAAGGGCAGGAGATACCAAGGTGCCATTATGGATTAGTTCAGCATCCACTCCAAGCATATCTGCTTTCTTCACCCCAACACCAAGACTGGGTCAGGTGTTCCTCTGGAAGGAGTGGGATCCAAGGTGCCGGGCCAATCTTACAAGAATGTAAAGTAACTAGTTATAATACAATTTTGGCAATGTTTATAAACAATTAAACTTTTCCTACCACATTTACTTTAGTTCAGTGTCGATGCCATCTTAGTATAAAGGATGTATATTTACACAATAATTCATGTTATTAGATGTGCTAATATATTTTGCTTCTAATAATGAAATACCAATTGGGGAACAACATCTTTGTCTACTTAGATGACAATGATTTGACTAATTATGTCACATGAATATTTTAGAATTATAGAACAGGGTGAAGAAATTAAGATAGACCTGCAAATGCTATTGTGGAAAAATGTCCATTCATTTTATTAAGTGTAGAAGTCAAGGTGAAGATCAATAAGTACATCATTACTCACCTATATTAAAAAGATTCACATATGTTCATAGCAAAACTTAATGAAAATGTCAAAAATAAGTTTAAAACTAATAAATATCAGATTAAGCATCTTAGATAAAAGGACTAAAATTTGAAAGGGAGAATTATTCATATTCTTGGGCTGTTCTGCAACTAAAATAAACTACTTTTTGCAGCTAAAATGTTTAAGTAAGTCTAACTGAAAAAAATTTGTTTATCAGGTGAAGTAATTGCTAACAAATTAACACCAACTGGGATTTGAAGTCTCAACACACAAAAAAATATTCTTTAGGCACATACATTTATGAGACTGACATGCTTTCTTCTACACTATAAGAGACATCTAAGGACCTTCTTTCTCAAGTACACAGGGATCCAGATGGCTTTCATCTTGTGGTTCCATTATGTGAATATGGGGCTGCCTAAGTTGCTGTTGAGAGGACGATGAATACATGTCAAGTCATACTGCTCCAAAAATGCCTGGATATGACAAACATATCATGATAAAGAAAAGTGTCATGCCTCCTCCTAACAATGGGAGGATCATTGTTTTACCTTGTTCCTGGATAGAAAAGGAGAAGGTATGCATAGAACTGGGACTCTCACACAAAGTGTTACATAAAAAAATGTTCTTTAAAAAACAAGTTACTGTTTGTAAGACAACAACACTGTCTCCTGGCACTGTTTCTGACCATACTAGCCTTGACTTTTATGAATTCTGTAGCAGTTGCTTTTTAATTTCTTTTGTTTATGTTTTGAAATGGGATCTCATACATCCAAGGATATGTGGCTAGCCTTGAATTTCTAATCCTGCCTGTACTTCTTCTGTAATTAATTAAATACTTGGGATATTGTATTTGTATCTGAATCTAAGATATGAAAATATACTGTAATAAAACTGGCTATTTGTGCCTAAATGATATGTCAAAGTATGAAAATTTAAACAATTGATAGCTACATGTGATATAATATGAAATATTTCCAACCTTGTTCAATTATAATCTGTTCTATTTCATATACTTTAAATGAAGCATGGAGATTGAAACTGACTGAATTTCTTTCATGACCCACTAGCTGAAAAGACATACATTATAAATAGCCCAACTCCATTTATCCTGTAGCACAGAGCATGTCAGTGAAAGGCAATTGGATTGATCATGATCAAATATGGTGAATGTAGCTGTCAGGGACCAAGACCCTGGCATGAGCCTCTAGGACTCTAGCTAAAGGCCACCATGGGAACTTGCTGAGAAACCAACCACGGAGCCAGCACGACCCTGAGTAAAGTAGATGTTCTCCCAAAGTAAAATAGATGTTCTGGTTTGCTTAACAGTAACTAAGAAGTAACTCTAAAGAATAGAATAACAGGAACATTCTGTGGCTAGGTTACTTAGCAGCCCTCTAAGGTAACTCTAAAGAATAGAATAACAAGAACATTCTATAGTGAGGATACCTAGCAACCCTCCCCTGAAACAAGACCAGTCACCTTGCCAACGTTCTGCTTCCCCTGGCTGGCTTCCTGCAGGTGTTTGATGACTACCCCCTCCCCATATTCTGCTTTGGAACTATGTAAGCATGTACAGAATCGTAATAAAACTGCAGGTCGATCAGAATCCCATTTGACCTGCTGCCTTCCTTTGTATCTCCCTTCCCTTCATTCTCTCTCGTAGGTGGTCTCCCGTGTTGAAGTCCTGCGGGTCGGGGCATGTAGCAACTGCAAAATGTTGTTAAAGAACAACTTACTGTTGTCATGCATGTTTTAAGCATTGTACTTATATAACTTTTCCAAAATTATTCTTTGTAGCAAAAAATTATTAGAGCTGTATTTTATTTTTTTTCTTCTCTCATATATTACTGACCACAGTTTCCCCTCCCTCCACTCCTTCCAGCTCCTTCCTCTCCTGAAAATACACTCCTCCCTGATTTCCCTTAATAAAAAGAGTAAACTCCTATGGGTATACAGCAAACATGGACTAACAAGTTACAGTAAGACTAGGCACCTCCCCTCATATCAAGCCTGAACAAAGCAACTCAGTAGGAGGAAAAAGGTCCCAGTTACAGGGAAATGAATCATAGAGAGCCTCCATTATCACTGTTGAGAGACCCTCAAGAACATCAAGCTACACAGCCAAGGGCTGGAATTAATTACTGACATGCACCACCAGACATTTTTACATCTACATCCTACATTATCTACTTCATTTAAAGGTATCTTGGGATGCCATCAGAAAATACTCACTTTTTTCAGTCAATGGCAGTTTTCTGTACCTCACTACACAATTTTACCCATCCTAGGAGTGGCTGAGAATTTCCTCCTTCAGTTTATTCTTCACCTGTGAGTCTCACTATGATCCACATGACCCTTCTAACTTGAGCACCTGAGTGGGAGCATTAGTCACATTGACAGACAGTAATTTCCCATGCGGTAGGCTCCAAACAAGATTCAATGAAAGCATGATAAAGTATATTTTCTTTCCAATTTGGAACTGACATGTCTACAAAGAAATCATTTCTTACCTCAAAAGAGGATGGTAAAGTCTTTAGAAATTGAGATTCAATAGATGGTTGTTACACATCTCACATAGGGCCTGATCACATAAAGAAGCATAGCCATCTGCTTATATACTCAGCTCTCTTCCTTCTCATCATGCTGTTTTAGGGATACAGCTGAGAGGGCAGCTTTTAGGAAGAAATGCCAAGTGTTGTGCACAGACATCACATACTCATATCTGAGGTTCGCAAAGGAGCTAGTGGGCCCATACCCAACCCCTTCCATTTTAACAGCAGCGTAAGAGAAACTGTATCATTATCAGATGTGCCCTCTCCATGAGGGCCATGTGTTTCCTAAGGTGGAGAGTTGTCTGGGACACTTATAGGAATGTTGTTCTTTTCGTTCTTGGGAACCTGTAGTAATAGGTTTCTGGCCCAGACTTTCCAGTCTAGCCTAGAGGTTTAGGCCTCACTCTCAGCCCCACTGCCACTTAGGCCCAAATAATCGCATAGGTGCTTGTATTATTTTTATGCTGATTGACCTAGGGCCCAGGCATATAACCAGGCTTGTTGTAACTTTTAACCTGTACTTTAAAAGCCACCATTTTTAATTCAAACCCAAGTCCACATGCCTCACCAGGACATCTCTGTACCATGGCTCAGGTGAGAGACACAACTCCTGGAAGTTGTTTAGCTCTGATTCTGTGCTTTAGAACCTTTTTTCAATTTTTCTCAGGCTTAATGTGGGTGTATATCACCCACATTGGGCACCATTTGTTGTAATAGTTTTCTGGCCCAGACTTTTCAGTCTGGTTCAGAGATTTGGCCCCACTCCACTTAGACCCAAATAATCACACAGATGCTTATATTACTTTTATGCTGATTTACCTAGGGCCCAGGCATATAACTTGCTAACTCCTTCATCTTAATTCAACTCATCTTGTTCAGCCATGTGGCTCAGTACCTTTTCTCAGAGCAGCATTTCAACTTCTTTCCTCTATGTCTCCTGACATCTATATTGTCTCTGTGGCAGCTCTGTGGTATCTGTGTCTGTTCCTCTTGTACTCAGAGTTTTCTTAGCCTGGTAACCCTGCCCACACTTCCTGTCTGCCTTCACCAATCACCATTTTTCTTAAACCCATAGGTGTTAAAATTATTCACAATGTAACACAAAATCCCACTACAGGAACCCTTTCATTAGGACTTCTCTTCATCTTCCTCTGTCTTGTGTAACTGTGGAGAACTTCTAGTTAGTAAAAGCTTCACCTTCTTTGGACTTGGCCTATGATCAATAGCACTTTGTGACTGGAGATTGTGCCTCACTTGAAAGAGCCAAGTTTTTCAATTGGTTCCTCCCAGTATTGCCTAGGCATTGTGGATTATATCTCTGGAAGTTAGAGTTGCCTTACATCTGAAACAAAATGGACTAGGTTAGCCAGTTGGAAATAGAGCTACAATAACTCCATCACATTATACTGGTCATTTTTTGTTATGGGCAAGTGTCTGGAAAGAGCTATTAAGTGTTACAGTAGGACCCCAGTAAAGAGAAATGATTCCACATGAAGGTGGTGACTTATGTGTGTGACACTAATTGGATTCTCTGGGACTGCCTGTGTATCTGTGTGCCAACATCTAAGGAGCAGCCTAGAGTTTAGTCAAAGTCTATAGCTATCACCATTCCATAAACAACATCCCCTGCTAAATGAGGAACTTAAACACACCAATCCTAGGGTGTACAGATAGGAAGATATTCTCATCACTAAAAACTGGGAGACAAAGAACAACTTTGTACTCTACCATCATTTTTCTGTTATCTCCAGAGTTGAGTGCAGAATCCTGTGGGTGAATCTTTCTGAACCCACATGGCTTGAGCTGGTGAATAAAACTCTTCAAGCTTTCCTTTACAAAAATCTTCTGTGCATCCCTGTGGTGAAGGATCTCCCTCTGAAAGAGGTCTGCCTCAATGATTATGCTGTCTCCATTGTCACTCCACTTCACAGACTGGAAGGCCTGGTTCTGCACTAAATTCCACAGCTTCCTAGCAAAGGGAACACTAAGGAGGTCAGTGTTATCTTCCTCACTGGCTGTACTTTGGCTTAGGTCTTCAGGTTCAAGGCTCTCTTGAATGGTTTGACCTAGTGCCCAGACATGGTCACCTTGCCTCGCCAAACTTTCTTGTGAATGCACCCATGTCTCAGATGAAGAATTAGATAGAGTCTCTACTGGCTCTTGCCGAACAGGTAGGTCCAGCATGATGGCAAACTCTACACTCACACTCTGACTGGCCATCTGGAGTATTTCTGGACTGCAGACTAATGAATATCCCTCAAGATACCCTAGACTTTCCTTGCTTCCACTATGGATACCTAAAAAATAGTGACCACTAAATTCTAGTATTTGTTGAGGGACAACTGTTGTGGAGTAATCTTTTTGCACACTGTGAAATTGTGTCACTCTGATTGGTTTAATAAAAAGTTGAATTGTCAATAGCTAGGCAGAATTTCTTAGCAGAGAGAATGCTGGGACAAATGCAGAGATGCAAGGAGACACAGAGCAAGCAGAATGGGCAATGTGGAGATGAGTTAATAAAGGCACAAGATAGAGAACAAATTTATAAAAAATGTGTTTGATTTGAATTGTAAGAGCTAGTTATAAAGAAGCCTAAGCTAAAGCCAAACTTTCATGATTAATATAAGTCTCCTTGTCATGTTTTGTGAGCTGGCAACCCAAGGAAAGTCCAACTATATACAGCACCCAACCTCCAGGTAAAACATTTTGCTCAAAAAAAGTGTACAAATTAGTTCCAATTTCAAGAAAAAAATCTTCTCTGTGTCTACAACCACATTTTGTTAAGGGCTATTATTACATCAACTGAAAACCAGAATCCATTCCTTTTCCCACTTCTGAAGGGAGGACAACTGTTACTTCTTTCTCTTTGCTTTACTCAAGTATCTGTCCACAGTTAGTTCAAGTCTGTGTACCATAAAGACTTGTTATGAGAGATAGGCTCCTAGGTGACTGTACCTCCATTTCAGGGTGGCTTAGCCCTGCTTGATACCTTCCCACTATCTCCCCACATCTCATATTTGTCTCTTCAAATTGTTTACTGTGGTTTCTTAAATCAACTCAGATGGATCCAAATAAAGAATGTGATTGTCTCCATAGTATGGCTGTTAACAAGTGTGGCAATGCCTGAGTAGTTCCACTTGATCCTCAGTGAATGTCTTTCTTTATGCTGTGAATATCATTCATTAATAAAGGGACTGTTTGGGCCTATGACAGGGCATCTTAGAAGTAAGCAGAAAATCCGAACATATATAAAAAGAAAGGAAGGCAGAGTCAGAGAGACACTCAATCCAGTAGCCCAAGAAGCAAGATGTAAAGAAATAGGTAAACCATGGTCCATGTGGCATGACATAGTAATGGAAATGGGTTGAGTTAACATTAGCTAGCAATAAGCCTGAGCCATAGGCCAAGCAGAATGTAATTAATATAAGCTTCTGTGTGTTTCTGTGGGACTGCAGGTCTGTAGGTTTGGATCCTGGGTTGGACCGGCCAGAAACCTCCTATTACACCTCAGTGGTAATGTTACTCCAATCTCTGTTATGAGGTTACCTCCTTTGCTGTGCTTTGAATTTATATGTGGAGTTCTGCTTGCCTCTCGGTGTCAATCATTTGTGATGACAAGAGTAATGCCAGTAATTTCCATTGCTTTCTGACAGAATTCACTTTTGTAGCCCAAGATATGCTCATTTTTCATGCTTAGTTTTCAAATGCCCTATTATAATCAAATCTACTTATTTAGCAAGATGTGACTAAGGCAATTGAAATGTGACCACCAATAGTATTCATCTGTTGATTAGATGAGTCATGGGATTTGGAAACTTTATGGGATTCTTAAGAGGCTCTTCTTCTTGTTTACTTAAATAATTGACTAGAGTAGGACTCTTTGGTAGAGTACCTGTCTACATATAGTTCAAGGGAAATCTTCAGTGGTGTGGCTTTTTGTGCATCCAAAGCTCTGGGTGACACTCTACTTTAGCTCCTTGGGGCTCATCCATGCTGTGAATGACATGTTTCAGAGGTATGCCTGTTTCTTGCTTGGTCAGAGTACTTCCCAGGAGTGTAGTTGCCTTTGAGTTATCAATGGTTCTATACTGACCTCAATAAACTTAAGAGTGCTGAGGGTCATGTGAGTATAAAGCAAGTGACAACTAGCATTTGACAAGTCAATACCCAAGATCTATAATTCCCTGATGGGGAGCCCACCTGGACAAGCCATGGGGTCACTGAGTGTTAATGACTTGGTTTTTTTTGTCTATAAATTTCTTGGGTGCCACTATTATGCCTCCCTAATAAGAATACCTGTGGGATTCCTTTCATAGCCCATCATTAATATGTTTTACATCTTTGGGCATACTTAAACTTGAGCATGGTCAGGAAGTTGATTTCTGCTGAAGCTATATAATTCTGATGTATAAAAATAATATGAGAGTATTCTTTTTATTGACATAGGGAAGTAACAATATTTTCAGTCTCAAAGACAACTATTTTAGACTTAAGGATAAATTCAACAGATTAAACGGCTCCTGCAGAAATTATACAAAGATTAATTCATAGGTTTTGTTTATTGCTAAATCAAAGCCAGGCTGTTTTGACACATAGCACCTGTGATAGCTGACTTTTTGCACATATTCTGAGTGCTCAAGGTTCAACCTGATAGTGTTATTGTTAAGTCCTGAATTTATTTTTTTTTCCTTCTTTATTTTGTATTTATCAAAAAAACAGTAAAAAGAATTTAAAAATGCCGAAGAGTTAACAATAACTATACAGAGGATAAGAATCATAAGCATAGCTTATCAAGGGTGGAAATGCAAATAAGATTACTACACATATATTTTCTTTGTGTTCAGCTTTCCCTCTGAATTTTTTTTCCATCCCTGTATATCCTTATTGAAGGTCTCTTCCCCTTCCCACCACATCTGATCATTTTTCTTCTCTGCAACTCCCCATTCCCTCTCTTGGCAGAGAGCAGACAGTCCTATGGTCACACTGGCCCAATAATGCTTGGATCAGTCTTCACTCCCGGCCAAATCCAGTTTTGTCCCCCTCCCTCAAGAGTGAGTCAGGTGTTCCTATAGATGGACTGGGGTTTGAAGGGTCAGTCCAGGGTGTTTCTGATCCCAAGCTGTTCAGTGGTTGTGGTTTGCTGCTTGGGCATGTTTGGC
>PVIH01023320.1:0-25101 GCA_004025045.1 Sigmodon hispidus
CCTCTCCTCTCCTCTTCTCTCTCTCTCTCTGCTAGACAGTACTATTGACTCTTTCAACTACTTTTCAAATAAAAATTCAAACAAATGATATGAATAAATGCTAATATTATTTTTGCTTTGAGTTGATATTATGATATGGCAGTTTTTGAAGTGACCACTTCATCTTTGTGAGCAAAAATCTCAATAAAATGTGTAGAAAACAAAAATGAAGATTCTTGCAGTAAGAAAGGCATCAAAAAAAAAAAGAAGTAGAAAACAGGAGAGAAAAGTTGATTATTAGAAAAACTGGAAGGTAAGATGAGTAATTCTACCCTTAACAGAGAAAATCCCCAAAAAGGAGAAGCATAAGTACACATGTAGGTAAAAGAGTGACTGTAAATGTGTTCACACAACGGGAAAAAATGAGTATATGCTAGAAGAACAAAAATAGCAATGAATGAAATGAGGATGCCAATACAAGATATGAAAGCAGAATTCCATGAAAGATGCAATTAGTGAAACATGCTGGAAATAAAAAACTTAACAATACATATGAAAACCTCAGTGGAAAACATCACCAACAGAATAGACCTGTAGATAACAGAGTACCAGTGCTAGGTAACAAGGGAGAGAAACTGAATCAGGCAGTTAAGGTAAATAAGTTTTACAACATGTAAAAAGAACAATGGAGAGATCTGGAACACTAAAAAAAAAATCCTAATTGTCATATTTTTAGACTATGGAAATAACAGATTAAAATACCGATTTTATAAAATTATTTTCAAGGAAAAATTAAATTTAGAGAAAGAGATGAGATATACAGACTTTAATGGGGGAGGGGCTTGGTCCTACCTCAACTGGATATGCCATACTGCATTGGCTCACCCTGAGAATCCTTACCCTCTCTGAGGAACGGATGGGGGGAGGATGAAGTGGGGGTAAGCCAGGGATGACAGGGAAGAGAAAAGGTAGGGTAACAGTGATGGGTATGTTAAAAAAAAAAACAACTTTTAAGTAAAAAATTAAAAAGCAAAACAAAACAACAACTAAAAGAATTTTAAAACACTCTGAGAAGAAACGTCCTGTGAAATATATTATAGTTAAAATATTAAGAACATAAAATAAAACTGACTACTGTAAGGCCAAGTCAAAGTCAACCAGAGTAATTATTTATTCAGCACAAAGTTTTAAAGCCTGAAAAGAATATTCCACAATTTAAAATACCATTGTCAACCTAGACTATTCTACCACCATAACTATCTATTAAATTTGAAATATAAATAAATTTTCTATGATAAAAACAGACTAAAGGGTTTATGATCACTAAGCTAGATCTACACAAAATAGCTCGGTTTAGAAATGAGGAAAACCACACACAGGGTTCTCAGAGAGTTAATAATGTCAGAAGAGGGTCTGATAATGTCATCAAGTAGGGTCTGAGAAAACTTCATACAATCAACAAAATGACATACTAATACACACATTTCAATAATAACTTGAATATTAATTAGCCCCAATTTCCCAGAAAGAAGGCACTTCATACTCGGTAAAGAACAATCCACAAAAGAAGGTATTAGAACTATAACTATGTATGTACAAAACAGATACACTCAACTTCATAAAATAATACAAATGATGTGAGAGCAAATATTAACCCCAACACAGTGATAATAATTCCAATACCTCACTCTCAACAGTAGACAGGTCATCTAAAGAGAAAAGCATTGGAGTTAAATGACATCATAAATCAGATGGTCCTAAAAAGACACCAATAGAACATTCTATTCAAACACTAAATAATATACATTCTTCTTAGTTGTCTTTGAAATTTGTTTCCAAAATTAGCCATATATTGGAATACACAGAAAGTGTCAATAAAGGAAAATTAAAATGACATCTTTTGTTTGACCATAATGGAACAAGGCTTGATAAAAACAGCCATACAAACTACAAAAAGGTACAGAGAGGATTCAAATACAGAGACTACACACAAACTAATGGATGGTTATCAGTTTACTGAAGAAATTAAGAAGAAAAAAGTTTTAAATGTCTAGAATTAAGTAAAGAAAAATACCAAGTACCATAATCTATCAAACACAAGGGAAACAATCTTTTAAGAGTCATGGGGAATGATGGTGAATGCCTTTAATCCCAGCAGTCAGGAGACAAAGGAAGGTGGATCTTTGTGAGTTCAAGGTCAGCCTGGTCTAAAAAAGCAAGTTCTAGAACAGCTTAGGCTGTTAAACAGAAAAACTCTGTCTCAAATTAATTAATTAATTCAATTAATTAATTAAGAATTCAATAGTACCAAGTGCCTTCATCAAACGGCCTTAAAGATCTCAAATTAAAACCTTTATGGACATGCCTGAGGGCCCTAAAAGAACAGAAACAAAACAAATCCACAAACAGTAGATAGGAAGAGATAACAAAAATCGGTGAAATTAAAAAAAAAAAAAAACACACACACACAAAGAATCAATGAGACAGAATAGGTTCTTCAAAAAGAAAAATGACACTGGGAGGAAGGGAGGGAAAGAATCTAGAAACAAAGGGAAAAGATATATAGATACCAATGAAATTTAGGAAACAATGAAGCAAAGATAAGTCGTTCTACATTAGCACTCCTATACCCAAGGGATGGGATATTGAGAAATGTTCATGTGAACACTGAGGGAGAGGGAGCAGAATCAGGAGATAGGATTGGGGAGGATAGCTGTGAAGTACTCACTGCTGAGCTTGACTGGGCTGGTACACACACAGTTTACAGAGCTGTGGTTGCCTACACCCACAATCACTGTTCCAGTGTGGGCTGGGATGAGCTCCTGAGCCCCCGCTGCCCCAACTTAAAAGCTTTCTGCAGTTGGTTGTGTTAAAGAAGGGAGATAGTCCTTGTACTGGGGATGTTGCCACTTATAGGTTATTCACAGCCCAGGCACAATCATTAGTAAATGATCAGCACTAAGGAACTCAAAGAGATAATTTAATAATAATAGTAATAATAATAAAATAGATATGCACTTGGGCAGGAGTAGGTGGGCTTCAGGGACAGCTGGAGAGTGTAGTTGGGAGTATGTAAGGTAAAAAAAAAATACGTTAAATATGGAATTTTCAAGGAATAATTTTTTTTAATGTAAAAGAAAATAGAAAACTGGTCTGAGGTGCAGTGCACAGGCAAAGGATTGGTATAATTCTATGTAAAACTTGCTCTCTGCAAAGAAGCAGAGACAATGTGCCAAGAGGACTGAAGACATAAACTAGAGTGCAGTGTTCGTTAAAAATGAGACACCAGGACAGAGTCTTCGGGGATGAGAGGAAAGACTGTGCCAGAGACAGCATCAAAGACGGAGAACTGGGGGAAATCAAATTGACAGGAGGAAATGTGAAATAGCGAGGGAAAGAAAGCCCTGGCCTTTTGAGAAGGGCAGAAAGAAGGGAGGGGGGCTGCTGACAGTGAGATACAGACAGGGGCTTGGAAAGGCTGACTTGGAATCACAGGATGCAGAGCGTGTGTGTGTGTGTGTGTGTGTGTGTGTGTGTGTGTGTGTGTGTGTGTGTGTGTGTGGTACTTCACTACTTGATGCCCCTCTAGAAAATATCAACCCCATTGACTGCGTAGAGTTAAAGACAGTCCATGTAATTAATGTGGTTGTGTATTTATCAAATAGAAGAGAAGAGGTCCTCTGTTCTTACTAAAGTTGTATGTAGTTCATCTATTATTAAAATCATTTATGTATCTATTTTATAGATACATATATATGTAATTTAGGCTCACAAACATGTGCTATATCAATTTTGGGAAATGTGTAACAAACCACAACATTTTCAAAGTACGCTGAAAAAAAATGTAGGAAATATTCACTAATTTACAATAAACCATTAAAAATAAAATTTGATAATAGATATTACACTCTCCAGCTATTTAAATCCATAAATTTTCATGAATTAAATGTTAAGATACTACAAATAATAAAATTAAGGGAAACAAAATTGGAGTCAATCAAACTAAATCTGGCCACAAGACTTCACATCATTAATTGTACTAAATTCGCTATTCAGCTGAACGACTCAGACATTTCATTTGACTTACTCATGTTTATAGCTGTGCTTACAAAAATATTGTATTTATGTAATGCAGTTTTGTATTGATTCTAGAAATTTCTCCTACTTCAGATCTAGAACTCGGCTGGTGTGAAGTCATCGAGGTTACAGTAATAAAAGAACATTTGACCCATAATCACCCTGGTGCAGAGAGGCTCCAAGCCATTGGGAGCTGTGATGGGCCGCAGCCTCTTTCTCCTCCAAGGCTCGGGTCTGTTCTCCCTGGAGATCTTTCCTGCTTGGGGCTGGAGTGTCGGGGGAACAGGTATCAGGTAACTGTTAATGTCTGGAAGTTGGTAGGGATCCGACCTCTGGCTACAGTCCATGGCGTTCCTAAATTTCATCATTGCCTTCTTGCCCTGTAAACATATACCGGTATATAAGACCCAGTGACACACAAGCAGGGTCCCAATGCAACTCCGAATCAAAGGCAAGCCTGGAAGGCTGACTCTGCGTACAAAAGCAGCTGGAAACAATAGACCATCCCGGAGTACACATTCGTATCTACTAAAATCACATTTTGTATCTATAGAAAATTCAATAAGACCATGTTTTTAACCTGTGTAAATGTGGATTTGTTAGGAGCAGCACTCAAGGGAGAGTTAATTTAATTTCACACCAGGAAGTATGCAGGGTTGGATTCTGAGGTAGAGATGGCTAGTAAACTGAGCAACAAGAAGTTCTGTCCTCACATTCTGACCTCACACATCTCCGAGGTCCGAAGAGACCAGAGAAGCAAGATTGTGACAATCGCCAGCTTGTACACTGTTTGAATTACTTCAGGCTTCATGAAGGACAAACAAAAATATTCACCAATTTGGAAGAGAATACTCTTTGACCTAGAAATCCTGCAAACAGGAATAAATCCTATACTAGATTTGCTATTAATATTAAGAACAAGTATTAATACTTGGCTGTAAACATGCATTTGGGTACACATACATGTGTGTGTTTGTGTGTGTGTATTATTTAAAAATGTGTATACATACATGTAAATTCAGTTGAACTGTAAAAACTTTAACACCTTAAAATCTATGTATAGGAAAATAGTTAATTAAACTTTGCTTTGCTTCTTTAATTAGATTATATATTTTTCACTAGGGCATAGAAATATGAGAATATTTATACTAACATTGTAGCACAGGGAGTATGATGCAACATTTCTTTCAAATGATCTATAAGTAGATTTTTATTTAAAAAGCAAGAACAAATGAAAAATTTTAAACATTAATTTATCTTTGTGGAGTATATTTTTATGTTACTTGAGGATTTTATCAAAATCTCAATTATCTAAAATTTTTTAAGTAAAACCAATAATCATTGACAGATTTGAGTCTAAACATTTTTTACAAATTGATTATTTTTGTTAATCTGAAATATATTTTCAAATTTTATTCAATCTTTGGATAGTTGTATCCATTTGATACCATTTAAAAATTATTTACACTTACACAATATAAATTTACACTACATTTATATTTTTTGTATTCCCAACTAACTTTCAGACAATTTATTCTAAATTTTGAAATGCCTAATAATGAAAATTTGTTTTAAGGAAAGGAAGTTCTCCAAAGGGCACTGGTTACTAAATAAACAAAAGCAGAGAAAGTCAAAGCATATCTAGCTCAAACCTTGAATAAAACAAGCACTTTTGTATAAGCAGATTCTACTATTTGAATGTTAAATTACATTGAGTATTCTTACTTTGTTTCCAATTTCTTTCTGCAACAGATTGCATTGAGTCTAGAATATCAAACTAAAAGTAAATGCACATGATACAAATGTTAAAATTAATTAGGATATTGAGAATTTGGATAATTTTAATTGCTTTTAAAAATAAATAGCATAACTGGTATCAGGTGCTCATCTTGTTTTCAAAATTATTTTAATGTCTTTTAAAAGTAATGTTTTATTCTCTTTATATTTTTAAATGATGGCATACTGGATAATTTTCTAAGTCATTACATACAATCATAATGTATTTTATATACATAAGCATTTTAAACAATACTTTATTATGGGAAAATTTTTTCCTAGTTGTCCACTACTGTAAACATGACAATTCAAAGCAATCTTGCATACATGTGCACTGTTTATTGGGTAGATTCCTTCGTGTTAAAATGGTGGTAGATCTTCCAGGTAGTGCTTTCCCAACAGTTATCCTGGTTTTTCCTGGCAAACAAGACTCCCTCTAAACATTGGCAATGCTTCCCAAGTGATTGATGGCATCAAAACTAACCTGCTGTTGACTGAGTTACTTTTCCCTAAAGATGCTCACTCTACTATGACAAATTCAATCTGTATTTCCCCCTCTGTGGCATTTCAAGTCCTTATACCTTAGACCCTTCACTCTTTAAGTATAAGCAAGAAGGGTCAACTCTGTGCCTGATACATACTTAGCAACTGTCTTTTGTAAGGAATTTGTCTAATAGTACTTTCACCATCAACACCACTAATAAAAGCATGTCCTTTTCATGGTCTATTTTGCTTGTGCATATTACATTGTAAGCTCCAAAAGATCACTGATGTCTTCCTTAGTAATCAATAATAACTTGTACCTAGCCTAATATAAGTGCCCAGAATTAAATACTGAATTTAGGTAACTGAAACTAACATGAAATTAATCTTCATCTTGTTGGTACTTGTGAGCTACCTTTCCTTCAATAATCCACACTCTCAAAAACTGAGTTATATATATGTTGCTGTGTGGATATATAGCTATTACTTGCATACAGTGTCTCAGAGTAAATTTGGGGCAAAATCTGGAAAGAAGTATTTGTTTAAAAACTCAGCTGCTGGGAGTCAAAAAACATATGCTATCTCACTATCCATGTTCTTATGTCTAGGGAGGAAAATTTTTAAAGCATAACTCATAACTATATAAGCTTAGGAAGAAAGTAATCACCTTGGCAAACACAGAAAGTACCCATTGGAGTACTGCCCACTGGGGAGGAAGTCCTACCCATCAGGCTTTGATTACATCCAGCCCTAAAGGCAAAACAAACCCTGGAGAAGATGGAGGCTTTTAGGCAAAGACCTGTGAGTTTTCTGGTACTTTTGGCAAGCCCATTTCTAAAATGAGATGGGTGCCCCGGGAAGCCTTAACCTGATCCAGGAATACTGCCTTGAGAAACAGCCCCATTCTGATTCTTTGGTCACCAGGCAACCTCCTCATTGTGATCTTGTCTTTCAAATGGCTCTGCCAACCAAGGAGACAACATGTCCCTACAAGCTTTGGCTATAGTAATGCTTGGTGGATTAGTAGCTCTAATTAGGACAAATCTCCTATTTTCGATTACTATAAAGTAAAAAGATCCTGCTTGTGTGTTACCTTAAGTAGCCTGAAGTGGTCTCATAGGATCTGGCTATTCCTGGATAGTGGCTGAAATAGCAAGTATGTACTTTCATCTAAGACCCAAGAGCCTGCCTCGCTCCCAACAGTTTTTGCAAACAAAAGACCACCACTTCTCAATGAACTTCTCCTAGCATTTAAGAAGATACCAGGAAATTAATTGAATAAGATGTAAAACATTCTCATGAGCTAAAACCGCTTGAGATGTTGTAGTTGTTATGTGTATATTTAGTAAGAAATATAAGTGCTTATTTATCTGCATAAAAGACATTTGTCAATGAAAGGGCACAATGACTTAGGTTCGCAGGTGGTATTTCCTAGGAAAGAATGAAGCACATTCATCTGGCAATTGTGTTTATGACACAAACTCTTGAGCTAGCAAACATTTCTACAAGTTAGAAATATAAACTGCCTCTCCCCAATGTGAAATTATCTGACTTCTTCCTGTTTAAGTAGATTCTATGCCATAGTAGCCATACCTAGCCTTTTTATGCTCTAATAAGGAAAGATATTCCAAAATATAACCTTAAAAGGGATACAGTATCAAACCCCTGAGTAGGATGAGTTTAGCATGTTTAAATGATTGACTTTCCCTTCCATTTGGAATTCAATTTCCAAGTAACTTCACACACAAACAGGAAGACTAGTCCCAATACAAACACAGACCAGCCATGCAGAGTACCACTGTCTCGTTCTCCTGTATTTAAATTTCCAAGGAGTTCATACAAGATCACTTCTGAGGACAGTCATTGGTGGCTGTGAAAAGACTTCTTTGGTTTTTTTTATCTAGCATTCCCATAGTGAGTTAGCACTGCACAGTGTTAAAAATCTCTCTCTTACAGGTTTTGTTTAATTACATAAACAACAGATCTTCTAGTCACAGAAGGATATCAGAAGTACACAGTAAGTGCTTAATGAATGTAAAGAATAAGTTACACTGTGTAGATTGCACACTGAATATGGCATCTTAAAACCTTTGACAGTACAGGATCTTAATCAATAATTAAAAAATATTTCTTAAAGAAAAATAGCATTTACCCCAATAGGAAACGGAGCTTCGCTTTCCAGCAATGAGGTTTTGGGTTTGGACCCTGAAGTTATCTTTGAAACATTTCTCGTTGTGCGATTACTGAGAAGAGGCTGCAATCGAATCGGAGGCTGCATATTTCCTGGGGCAGTATATGGTCGAGGGGCTGTCTAGACAATTGGGGGAAGAGTTCCATTTAAATTAGTATCTTGACATGTTTCCAGAACCAATTAATAATCCAACAAATTGCCCGGAGTAATTAATGGTGCCTTTTTACTGAACAGATTAAACTTTAATTATATCCTTCCATTATACACACCCCTCTGACCCACAGTATTTGTTAAAACATATGGTATTTCAATCCTCTACATCACCACATACCACAAGGATGGAGCCATCTAGACAAAAGAAATGGCCTTGATTACAGTCGAATATTTTTACTTATACTGTAAACTCTTGATAGTACTGAATTTGTGCAAAGAATGGCTTTGCTCAATTAAATGTTAAGTTGAATAATGTTCCTACTTTAGAGATTTGAGATGATATTATTGGAACTGACTCATTTCAGTTTCAATGTTTTCAATATACAATCTACTCTGAATTCATTACACTGTGAGGTTGGCACTCAAAGTAAAAGCAGACAACAGGAAAGGCAGGTGCTTGGCTATAATGTATCACCAATTATGTGTCTTCAGCTGCTTCCTAGAAATGTAAGAAAACAAAATGAAAAATTATAGCTGGCAACATTGGGATGCACTATATAAAAATGGACGTTTTCACACTGAGGATTTTCCATTTGTTCATCTAGGTCTCCTGTCTACCTTCTCAGTCTGTGGAGCTCTGGGCCCTGGAACTGATTCCCTCAAAGAATTTACCAACCATCCTCAGAATTGCACATGGATTCTACTAAAGAGAGAAATTATGTCAGAAAAGATAGAAGGATAAGACAGAAACCTGTATTCCCATCATCCTTTCAGGGTAGAAAATGGTTCCTACCACCTATGTGCTATGCTTCTGCAGAGATGCCCTTCCTAGCTATAGGCTCTATCTACCACTTATGGAACCTAACCCTTCATGCCCCTCTTCAATCTAGAGAAACTGTGGTTTCCCGTGGTGCTAACCCCAGTGGGCTTCCCGTCCCTAGTTGGTTTCTCTTTGCTCTGCTATGTCTTCCTAAATAGTTCCTTTATTAAACAACTTCCTAATTACTCTATTTGTATGAGCCATCTGTTTCCTGCTGAGCCCCCAACAGAGACACTTTCCAATCAAGAATGTACTGCAGTGAATACAAAAAGTGCCAGCGTGGAACATTGTAAGTACCTTTTGGGGGCATCAAGAGAATATTATAAGTTTAGTATAAAGATTAGCAATGCATCAAAAGTAGGGAAGAATGAAGCTTTTGGCCCACTTGTTCTATTATTCTAAGACAGTAGAAAACATGCCAAGAATAGGACATGTGTATTTGGGCAAAAGGGTATGAGAAAGATGCTATATAAATGATTCATGAACAGAATTTTGTACATTGACTCTAGAGAATGATGAGCCACAAATATTCCATTCTGCAAAAGTATGTATAAATAAACACATAAAAAACTGGGCAGCCAGAGACTACTCCCAAGCCCTTGTTCACACAGATCTTGAGAAGCATGTGTGCACGCACTGCTCCACTTCTGAGTTTTCTACAGTAAGCACATATTGAATCTCTGCCTTAGGCCAAGTAAGGTGATAAAAAGTAATATGTAACACCCAAAGATTTTACTAGTCAATCAGGCTGAGATGCCAGAGACCAGGACACAGAACGATGTGTTGTTAGAATTGTTAGCCAAGGACAACTAAGTTTTCACAGAAGCAGTTAAATTTTTTTTCTAAATGATGAGGCAGGAGGAAGATGGTAAATCTGACAATCCAAGTAAGAGCCAGCTCTGAGCCAGGACCAAAGAAAAGCAGAAGAGACACTACCGCCTGACGGTTGCCTTTCTTTCTTCTACAATAGCAAAATTTTCATTTGGGAGCATATCTGAAACACAGGATGTTCCCCAGACTTCCCTGAGACTATACAGACACAGGCCTCTCACTGTAGGCCAGTCAAATGCAGAAAGGGACTCGAGATACTTGTAGGCAGTTCACACTCATAGAGAAGGGTAGCAAATCCTTACTTTCCCGCTGACCCCTTCCTTCAGGCTGGAGCATCCACATGGTGATACACAGCCCTGGCTGCTGTGGATGAAGCAGGTACCTCAAGTTGGTTGATGAGTAACACAGAGGAATCCAGGTGTTTGATGACTTCATAGAGTCACCTGAGGCTCTTGGGCATGTGCTGGGGTGAGGATGAATTCCCATGGTTAGGCCATTGTTACTTAGGGTAATGTATGGTTTGAATGTAAAATGCTGTTACAGTGTACTGGCTGTTCCAATACTTGGTCCAAAACTGGAGTTGCTCTTTCAGAGTTTGTGAATCCTTTGATAGGTAAATGCTGGCCACTGGAAGAAGCTTCTCTCTTAAGGGCAGGTCTTGATGTTCATAGAACACCCTGCTTCTAGTCTTCTCTCTGCTTCCTGTTCTGACAGTATGTGAAGAGAAAAGACCCGGGCGCATGTTCCCTCCTCTCTGGTGCCACCTGCCTTCCTCATTGTGATAGACTGTACATGCACAACCTATAAAGCCACAAGAGCATCTTCTTCTACTTTAGCCATTTCTCAAAGGTGTCTCAGTAACAAGGAAAGTAATGAATACAATCTCTACAAGCATGAACAGACACACACTCCTGTGGATCAACTGAAGTAACAGATAAGTCACAGAAAACAAGAGTTAAACCTATACCAAGATCTTAAAATCCACACACAGAAATTAAATCAGACACTTCTAAGAGACTCAAATCACCCAAAAGAACTCTTATGGATGCTACTGGACCCATATATGCGGCTTACGGTCTCTTGTCCAATAATCCCAAACATGAAAAATCTTGTGTAGAGGTCCAGGAGAGCAAGGTACTACAAAGGAGAACACCATTTATTGATGGTTGTGCTCTTAATTTTACTGCTGTGCATTTGCATACAAATATCATCCAGTTAGATGAATGTGGGAGACAAAGGCTCAATTGATCACATTTATCTCTAAAAACAAATCTGTCCCATTAACAAACAGCTGTGAGCCCCAAGCTCTTTTAGCTCATATCAGAGGCTACCTTAAGTTTGCTGCATTTTGAATGTGTGAATATATTTTCTTGTAATAAATATGGTACTGTCTTAATGTGTTCCAAGCTGTACCAAAATGTGAGTTGAACTTGACTACCTGGTAATTTCTCAGCTTAGGTGAGCTTTGCTAATTCTCAAGAGGATTCCCAGGGAGTGAGCTTCCCAAAGATGTGCAGAATCAGTTGAGATGACTTTTCTCTGTCTTAATGGAGATGGCACAGCTAAATGCTTTCACGGTGTCGGAAAGTTTAGTGCAATTAGCAACAAAATACAGGGACACATGCTGGAGGCTTTTCTTAGTGAGGGAAGTTCAAGAAGAATGGTGATGTCCCAAAAGCGTCTGTCTAGGGTTGTGGGTGGTCAGGGCTGAAACTGAGAAGGGATATGTCCAGGGTCGGATTGATAAACCAAACCAAGGGAGACTTGAATCTCTGTAAAGCACGAAGTTTGACTACAAATCACAGTAGCTATCCAGTAAGGTGCACTGGAAGCACAGCAGGTGATCGAGTGCAACCTTGGTGTTCTGTCCCCTGGCAGCAGTGCAGCCACTGATTTTTGTAAAGGACCCCCTCACTCTTGCACAGTGAACCATGAACCATCTCCTGAGGGGGTTCATCTAGAAAAGCGAAAAGAAACCCTTAAAGGGGTTTTCCTCTCTGAACCAGGTGGAAGACAGAAAACAGCCCTTAAAGGGATTTTCCTTCTCGTACAAGGAAGGAGGACAGAAAACAGCCCTTAAAGGGGTTTTCCTTCTCGTACAAGGAAGGGGGACAGAAAACAGCACTAATTGTTTAGTTTCTTCTGGGAAAGCTTGGGAGAGGCTAGTGAATTGCAGCCCAACAAAGACATATTTGTGTATACACACCTACAATCAATTCAGACCTGGAAGAGGAGAAACAGTCCAGAGAAAACTGGGGCTTACCAAGGCTTGGGCTATTCAACCAGGGCAGGTCAAGACATGTTTACCTTTTGTAGAATGTTGAAGCCTACTGCCCTATGGGACAGGCTTCCTCAACAGTCTTCAGGGTTCATAATTTCTCTACAAATATTGTGCAATATTAATAAAAATGATCAAACTTTATAAGGAAAAACCTCCAGTCATGAAAACCAAGGGTAAAGATGTCATGGGGCAGGGGGTTAGCCCTACTTTAACTATCATCATCCAACAAACACTTTTTAAATCTTTCCTGAATCTATTGTTTTGAAGAACTGTGCTATCCTTCTGGCAAATACCACCTCTGAACAACAGACAAATCATGCTGGGATAAGATATCAGTGTATGATTTCTTCAGATGAGATTTCACTACATTTAATTATCTCAAAGTAGAAGCATGTATTTTTGATAAACTGAAATGGAACAATGTCACCCGCACACAGCATGGTGCTGCTGAATTTCTGCAGATAACAGAACAGCAAGAATAATACCCAGACACCAAAAAAACAGAACATGTAAGACGCTAGTGCCTGGATTCTGCTGCTCGCAGAGTGCTGAAGGGTAAATACTGAGATAGATAACTTGAAGTCATAATGTGTCATCTGAGATGTCAGGTAGAGTTTGCTCTTTTTTATGGGTAGAATGGAGTGGGAGGAGAGGATGGAGGAGGGAACTGGGTATGTATGTAAGCATAAGTGATCTCCACTTAGGAAGCTGATGTGACAGCTGCACATACAGGGATTTTGACTGGAGGGGGTACTGTTAATGGAGACTTGAGCAGTTATGAGACTGTGGTTTCCAACTGTTCCTTTGACTATGTTTTCAAATCTATAGGGTTGTACAGACATGTTTCCCAGAGAGCCTTCTTTCTGAGATTAATGAGAAATCATAAATTAATTAGCTGGGACAGTGCTTAATAGGGCTCACCAGTGTTAATGGGCTAGAACGTCCTTCCTCAGCCAGAACACTATAGCCACGGTTAGTCTTTGGGCCAGCTGGGGGATGGGGAGTCAGGATGGGCATGTTATCTTCAATAAATCGTCGTGTGTGTTCTCCCTATAATGAGAAAGAAATTTGTGAAGTTGATGTATAGTGATCAGGTTAGCTTTGCAACTGACACACATTCATTCCATGAGTCAATGCCCTCTCCACTAAAAATGCTAGTCTGTGTCCTGACATGGAAGTTAGCGAAGGCTCCTGTAGCCCTGTTGGGAGCTGGGTGCGGTAGTGAGTGGAAGAGAACAGTCTCTTCCAGCTGTACACCAAGGAGTCTTTCCACTTCATTCACAATGTTGTTGGGCCACTACAGAGCGCTCATTGTACTTCACTACTCTGACCAGTAGAGACTAACAGAAAAGATTAATTTTTATATAAAAACAAATAATTCAATAGTGCCCTGAAGCAAAAGTTTGTACATTATATAGAAGTAACCCAAAACATGCCTTTGCAAATTACAAATACACAGTGAGCTTTGATGGTCTCAATAGAGGTGTCAAATGGGAGGAACTGGAGTGGATGGTGTCTCTCAATGACCTAGCCTTTCCAGTTACTTAGTATCCCCCGCTGCCATTGCACAGATGAGTAGCCTGCCCTGCTGTAGGCCCTGAAGCTCAGTAGTTCCTGTCACTGCAGCCACAGTTTTCCAGATAAAGTATAGAGCCTGTAACAGTCCACAGTGCAAGGCACAACCAGCCACGCTGAAGAACCTGAAGGTTCTTCACCCCCCAGTTCTCCTGATGTCTGAGAAGGGACCTATGCCCTGCCATTCAGCACTCCAGTAACAAGATTATTCCTTAGTCTCAATAGAATAAATTTGGGTCCATCAACCCAGATAGGAAACTTGTCTTACAGAACAAGTTGTCCTAGAAATGCTTTACAAATACTTATCAGTTTGTGAAATGTGTTTTAGGTTTCACATTTGTAATACCACAGAAAATTAAGAACAAACAGCTCATGATTTCAAATAGCTCAAGAAATCAAATAAATCTGCCATCCTAAACTGAAACATGCCTAATTGAATCTCTCATCTCCTGATTCAAATTGATGTATTTTGTAAGTTCACTGCAAAGAACAAAAATAGAGAACAACCAAGGAGTTTAAAAATACCTAGCACAAAATGTCTTAGCTCTGATCAGGCTTTCTTCCCTAGTAGGGAAGCTCATTCCCACCATAGTTTTCAAGGGTGACATTCGAATGAAAATGTGTGATTGTATAATTCTTCCAATGTTTTATTTTCCTTCATACTGGAACATTACCATCTCTTTTTTATTTTCTTAAGAAACATGAATATCCTTTGGCCTCTGCTGTCCCCTCCCCCGCACACATACGAAGCCAGATTTCAAATGTGGCTATTGTTAATTTTGGCTTAGAAAGTTTTTTTCTTTGTTAAAATGCATTTCTCGAGAGAAGGTCCTGTTTTTATCAACATCTATATTGATGACAGTTGAGATGCAGGCTCAGTAAAACTATTTACTTGACCTCAGCTGTGTGAGCTGTCCAAAAGTTGGTGCCAGAGGACTTCCTTTAATAACCCTTAAAATAGTATCGAATGAGTTTACCTTCAACCTCTGAATCCGTTCTTTTCTAGCTAAGGTGTCCAGTTTCTTCTTTATTTCAAGTTGGTGGTAGCGCTGTGGAGGATAGACCATCCTGGTTAGAGCCAAGAATATTTTAAAGGAAATTAATCCCGATGGAGGTAAGCTTTATTTCAGTAACTCCTCTTGCCATTTAGACGGAGCAGAAGCACCTGCCGAAGTGTGCAGGTGGGAATATCAATTGCCACCACTCTGGGAAACCCAATTACAAACACATCTTAGCTGAAAGGATCCATGCCCTTTAACCAGACACTTCATTGCTAATCTCAAGAAGAAAACTGAGTAATGACTTTTAAGTGTTTTGCACAAGAAGATACTATCTGAAAGTGGTCCCATCCCTTTATTTCTTTGAAGAAAAAAGTGCAATGGTGGCATAAAATTTAAAAGGATAGTTATATATTTGGTACATCCATGTGCTGGAGCAGAATGTAATCATTAAAATAAGGTTTCTAAAGATTTTGGTTTTTTTTTTAATGGAAGATGAAAATAACACAAGAGAAAGTGAGATGCAGAATTGCATAAGTCTAGTACTGTGCAGAGTTAGTTTTTCAAGAGGATCCCTGTGCTGAAGAGGTGTTTCCTGTGTATCTCCAGTTCCCAGAATTTCATAATAAAGACATTGAGGCAGTTTCAGCGCTTTATGCCCTGGTCTCACTTCCTGTTTCCTGTATGACTGCCACAAACCCATGTCCCTGCCACAATGTATTATGATGTTCTTTCTTTTTTTAAAAAAAAAAAAAAAAAAAAAAGAGTTTCTTTTTATTTATGTGTCTGTGAACATGTGGAGCTGAGGGCTGCCTCTTGGAGCTGGAGTTAGGGGCAATCAATCCTATGCTGCCCGGAAGGGGTTATGCGAACTGAACTCCTGTCCACTAACTGCTGAGCCACAGCCAAAATGCCACCATGTTGTGTAGAATTTGTTTGTTTATTGAGTAAGTGTCTTGGCACATAGCTCAGGGTGACCTGAAACTTGCTGTGTTGGCCACATTGGCTTCAAAATTGTGGCAATCCTCCTGCTGAGGTCTCGTGGGCACTGACATTATATGAATATGCTACCATACCACACTTGGCCATATTATGATTTTATTGTTGTATAAATATGACTAGGAGATACTTAAAAATGTATATCAATAATAGTCATCTCTGAAAGTAGAAACTTACTTTATGCAATTATTTTGCCTTATCGTTTTTCTTCTGTTTTCCACTTATTTTACTTTAATAGTTGGTGATTTAAAAACATACCATATCTTAGAGTTATCTTTTTCCAGCTAGATGAGAAATCAGTCCATGGGTTGAGTTGCTGTTGCTTCATTACTCTTTTGAGGAAGCCCTGCTCTCTGTTCTTGGTCCCTGCTGATTCAACCACTCTTGTCGTGGTGGCATCAACCATATCTTGGTGCTTCTTGTCCCTTTCTCTCCTGTTCTGATCTCTCACCCACTCAGCAACAAACTTTCTTACATTTACCATCAACCTGTTTCCAAGGTCCATTTGTCCCACCTCTCTGGTCAGATGCCAGGCTCCTCTTCACCATGGCTAACACTCCAAGTCCTCCAGGGCCTTTATTTCCTGGGTCATGTCACCCTGGAGTCATTCTGAGGTTTGTAAGCTTATGAGCCTCTGGCCTCCAGGACAGCATCTTAGCAGGCCTGTTTGTCACATGAGATGAGCTTCTGGTCTCGCACTCTACTCTTTGATCCCTGTGCTTCTCATCCAGTCCCTAAAGTTCTCTCCATTGCCCCCTGGTTTTGAGACAGTGGCTTCTCTCCACAGCCTGCACCTTTTCTGTTGTCTCTGTAAACAGATGTCTCTCTCTCTCTCCCACACTCTCTGCTGCTGTTAGCTGCCCCCTTTGGCAACAGATTCCTAATTGACCTCCCACCTCCAATCTTTTCCAGCCCATTAATCCATCCTCCAGCAACATCTCAAATGACTCTGCTCATTTATTTCACTCCCCTGCTGAAAAAACATCTTATCGCCTCATCACCTACATTGCAACCTGCCTCGGGAATTTAAGACTTTCTAGAAGCAAAGCTCCAACTTATCAGATAATGTCACCTCCTCTTGCAAAACTGTTCCCTGTACAGCAGTCTTTGGGCTTGCTTTTCATTTAAGATATCCTGCATATGACTTCGCTCCCTCTCTGGAATTCCTCTCCTGTGCTCCTTCCTGACTTCTAGGTGTGTTTCAGAGCAGCAGGACATCCGAGAGCACCTTGTTCTGATTTCTACAGGGCAGCCTTTCCTTTGCAGGATTAACTTTGCCACTTCCCTCTCTTGTACAGTATTTCAATAAACAGTGTCTTGCAGCCACAAAACAGGGGCCCATCCTGGCACACAGTGAGTCTGGTACTGTAAATTGCATGGATGAATGCATGAATACCTACGACAATATCAGAAAAAAAATCTACAGCAATATCAATTAAATAGAAAGCACGACGGCACTCAGATGATACCAGTTCTTCTAGTAAATTAACAGTGTGTCTTCTGAAACATGATTAGAACCTGAATTGATTTCACTGTTTTTCAGGTTTATAGATATCTGTATACTTTACTGATTAAACATCCTTAATCTGAACATGCAGCATCCTCTGAACATTGAAATCTTTAAGCATAAACACCATGCTTACAATATTTTCAAGTTTGAAGCATCTTCTATTTATTTTTTTTTCACTGCATGTGGGTTTGTGTGTGTGGAGTATGTTGTATATGGACTAAATGCCTCAGGTATTCATTCAGAAACCAGACGAAGATACTCAGTGACCTCTTCTGTCATTCTCCATGCTATTCCCGCAGGAAAGGATCTCTCACTCAACCCAGTACCAGGCTGACAGCCAGCGAGAAACACCAGCCTTCCCTTCCCTGGCATGGGTGTGACCACATCTGGTTTTTTACAGGGGTGCTGAGGACTTAAACACCAGTCCTTCAGCTTGTGTTCTCACCCTTGAACTGTCTTCCCAGGCCGATGCTTCAGATTAGAGATGTTCAAACTCCATATTGTAACTATACATTCTTCTAAGCAAAATTATATGTCGTGAGTACATGAGACTTGACAGACAGCATCTATGAGTCCTGCTGTGTCACGTGTTGTTAATGAGACTTGACAGACGGCTTCTGTGCAGTCTGCCATGCCCAGCAATCCAACACTAAGGACCTGCGCCAATACTGACACATCACTCCTAAAGTTAGAAACCAGGTGGGAGTTCATTTAATGCCATGCTATTTATTTTTTAGCAGAATTGTATCATCCTCATTGATTCTTTTGTAATCAGCAAATTTGGGGCAGTCAACAATGAGTTTGTGTAATTTCTGGACATGAGCTGAAGTAAAAAATGAAATCTTAAGTCAGCAGAAATTGTACATGTGCAACAAACATCTTAGGTGAATATTGATATAATGGTGCATTCAGTGTAATAAATATTTTCACTGGTACTAAACTTGTTGCTGATTTTTACTGATAGTTCTACATCTGTTCATAAGTGTTACAGTTTTATAATGTCATAAATGTTGCTGCACCCACAGGTCAGGAGCTCTCCAAGCCAACTTCTCTGATTTATTGCTGTATGGTCAAGCCAAGAGTGACACCCTTCTTCACAGACTAAAATGGTGCTTGACAATTGAAACTACAGTTTTGTGGAGCACGGCTACACTAATTCCTTAGGTTAGCTACATATCCCACTAAAAGTGCAATGTCAGATTCCACAAAACGTGTTGACGCTCAGGCTGTAAATCATGCTGACCAATGTGTCCTAAAGTAGGAGGGATAGCAGATGTTTCGATGCCTATTCCGTGAAACTTAACATACGGCTGAGCTAAGGAGCCTTAAAAGAATAACAGATCCAAGATAATTCATGGCAGTGGAATTACTGATATTTAAACAGATGTCACTTTTTTTAGCGAATGGAAATTAAGGTACAGATGGTGAGGGCTGGGTAGCCATTGTGGATTAAAAGAATCTACATTTAGAAAATTAAATATCACAAACTTTATAATCATGTCCATATTTCTTCTGAACTAAAAAGGATGAAAACTTGGGTTTCTGGACTCCTAGCTATTTAGGAAGTCGGACAGTATTTACCAATTTTCTTTGTTCCATTTTCTTTTTTATGAAGTTTAGGAAGAATTTCCCAATCATTAGTCATTATTGAAAAGTAACCACCCCATCATAAAGAGGGTAAGAAATGCCTGCACCTCCATATCAAGGACCTTGTGGAAAATAGCCTGGGCTAAGCACTCCCGGATGGACTTTTCGTGATCACGCTTCATGGTGTTCACTTTGTATTCCTTCTCAGAAAGTATCCTTCCACTTCTTGTGATCTGTGGTGAATAAATAAAAATCATGAATGAATAAATAAAATATACACAGAAATACAAAGTAGGAAAAGTGTACTGCTAGGTACCAAAAAGAAGGAGGTGGGGGGAGTGGCCTTTTTAAAGCCTAAAGGAGAATACCATTGTCCCTAATCAGCTTCCGTTTTTAATGAATCATCAGGCGGAAAAGAGAAAGGAAGTCTCAGGTACCTGTCAGTGTGAAAACACACACAGGTGGTACACTTGATGTTTCAAACAAGGTTTTCATTAGAGTAACAATTTCCCCCGTGATGGGACCCAGGTGCTCTTTTCATTCTGAAAGCACCCTGGGGAGGGGGGAGGAGGAGCTACTTGGTGAAGGGGTGCACAGGAGAGGTGGTGGCCAAATGCCGCTAGCAGGGAACACCAGCGGGAGTGAGGCAGGCCTTAATAAAGAAAGCTAGCCTTTGGTTTGTCTTGAGAAATAATTGGTTTCATCACTTTGTTTGCTCTGTGCCTTTTTCTCCTGCACTTTCCAGGCCAGAATGTAATTTAATTTGCTATGATTTAGAATTTTATGGCTTATGTAGGAGCGTGAATAGATGGTCATTGGTATAGGTCACAGGGAGGATCACTTGGAGTCCCTGGAATAGGGATTTCAGCCTCACTCTGCCTCCATTGGTCCTTTAAGAACATTTGTTATTGTCCTCTGATCTCTCCTGGATACAAGGCTGCTGGCCTTCCTGCTGATTGTTTTCCTGTCCATTTCTCCATCCCCTGTTCCTTGTAAGCCTAAATGCAAGGCCCATTTATTCTCTCTTTGCAAGTTTTACTTTTAATGTCTGTGTGTCTGTGCCAGCCTATGTGCATGTGAGTGTGTGGACCTTCAGCGATTACTGGTGTTGAGTTGTCATGCAGCTGAAGTTACAGGCAGTTGTGAGCTGCTCAGTATGGATGGATGCTGGAAACAGAACTCAGGTACATGTTCTTAACCATGGAGCCATATTTCCAGTTTCCACATTCTTAGTCTTAATTTTCTTCTTAATTTTTAGCTACAGTTTTTATATTATTGTAGTGACATATTATTTCAGATAACCCACTTACAGTGTCTAGAATATGGTAGCTATGAGATTTCATGTCCCTTCCCTGGGAAGTGTCTAATGTTAGGCCATCCTGACTGTTACTCCCATTCTGGTGACAGTTGGCAAATGCTTTGTTACCTCTTCTCTGGGATTGCATCTGCTCTCCCCAGCCAGACAGGAAGCTCCTACAGAGCCACTGTGCTTAAACTTGAATGAGGTAGATATAAATCACCCAGAGGGATTGAAACAACATAATCCCACAGGTCTGGGACTGTGAGTTCATACTTTAATTTCATAAAGAGCTTCCACATGATGTGAACCTGCTGTTGCTGGATCTGTTAATCTCAAGAGAGGGCCATTCCTTTCTTATTTACCAGGCTTGTAACAAGTATTCCTTACATGTTTGGGGATGGTGTTAAGTAAACAAGGAGTCCAGCCCAACTAATATCATGGCCAACAGTGTTCCTAGTCACAGTGATTACAGAGTAACTGATCTCAGGTCCTTAACAGTAATAGCCCTCCTGAGGGTGGGGCATCATTGTCTTCATTTCACAATTGAGGAAGTTGGCCTGCAGGGGGTGTGAGCACTTGTCTTTTTCCTGGCAGAGTCAGGTTTCAGCTGATTCTTCTGATAATAATGCCCCAGGAGGCTGAGAATGACTTTCTCTTTCCAGCTCCACCCATTTAGTGTCAAGCACGCAAACAACAATTAGAAACACAATACAGTTTTTTTTTAACACCTAGACAACACTGTACTTTAAGAAAACAAACAGCCAACACTATTGAGAACCACACCCCTTTTCTTTCAAAGGAAAACCATAGGGTTTTTTGAAATAGACTTTCCACCCTATACACATTTAAAGGAACAGAAATTGCATGGGAAAAATGGCTTTGAAGCTGATGGAAAAAAACCAAGGTAACAATAAACCTTCACAGGGGAATGAAAATTAAAACTCAAACACAAGAGGAAGCAAGCCCTTCACATTTGCTACTTTATATACTGAGTATTAAAAACAATATTTTTCTGGAAACAATAAGGTCTTCTCTGCCCCTGCTCTTTAGCAGTGTCTGGTTCATGGAATGTGTACTGAATAAATGAATAAATAAGCAAATCAACTGTGCTGGTGAAATCTCACAGGGACATTTCTTCAATAATTTATGTTTCCTTAGTAGCCATTGTAACCTCTCTCATCTTGTTCAGAAAGAGTCCCAAATAAATAAATCAGAAGTATAAAGGAAGTAATGTTTCTAAATTAGTATAGAGACAAAGGTGTCACAGACTCAAAGGAAATCTGAAGAAAGGTAGGACATTTTCAGACTTAATTGAATAAAAAGGTAGACAGAACTCAAAGTGCTCTTACCAGCCCGGATCTTAGAAGGTGCCTCCTGATCCTGGCATTGTTAAAATACCCAGCCAGGTGTTTGTCTGTGAGGCTGTTATAGGTGGCAAGTAATCTGAAACAGAGAAAAGAAGCCATTAAGGACTTAGGGTTATGATAATCAAGGCCATTCTTGGCAACACTGCCTAAGCCAGTGATACATTTGTAGACACATTTAACAGCCAGTTGAGAGCATGTTTGTTGCATGATATGATAAGGAGTAAATCGTCTGGGTTTGAGACAAAGGTGAAAGCCAGAAATGCACAATTAAATGTTAGTGAAAGGCCTAAAGACAGAAATGTGCTTCCAGTCTTACAAGACAAAGCCACCTCATTGAGAATTTAGCAGTTGAGCTTAACAGCAAAGCAACAACCTCTTTAGCACACCTTGGCTTCTCTTGTGTACTCTAAACCCAGACACTTCACATCCCATGCTTCTCTCATGCCAACAGGGCACACACTGAAGGACCAGCCTCCTGCTGCCAGAGAGCAGTAGACTCCTCAAAGAGCATTCTCTGGTGTTCCTGGTGTGTCTACATGACCCATACTTTGCAGGAGGGAAATACCAGGTTACATTTCTCATTCCACTGTTCCTCGTTATTCCTCCTCCTGAATTGGCTCTGAAGCCCACACATACCCTGAATCTCAATAGACTGCCTGATGTTGTCTATTGTATTCCAAGCAATAATGTGCTGAGGAAATTAAGACATTATTTTCTTATTTCTTATTAATATGAAGTCCTAAATTTTAGCTTTCTGTTTTTGAGTTGTTGACATATTTATCTAGACAGTTTCATTAATATAGAGATTTCAAAACCTTTAATGTATATATTATCTTAGATCTTTAGGATGTTTTATTTTAAAAATTGAAGGAAACCAGATGTAGTAACACACATCTGAAATCCTAACACTCCATTTGAGACACAGAAGCAGGGGGATTTCAGTTATAGGTCAGCCTAACCTAAACAGTAAAACTGTCAACTTAGACCAAACTGAATTCTTGGCTATATCCTGTACATTAATACATGCTTAAGTGATAAAGGGTTGGAAACTGGAAACTACTTCTTTTTTTAATTATTTATGTATTTATTATTTGTTTTATATTCTGGCCACAGTTTCTTCTCCCTCCTCTCAGCCCCCTGCTTTCAACCCCCAACCCAATCCTCCTCCAGGAAGCTACTCCTTCAACCTAGTTATTCTGCACTTAGAAAACGTGCACATACATATATGAATGTATATGCAGACATTTATAGATGTATATACACAGCAAGCAAGCCTCACCACATTCCAGTACTGAAAAAAAAAATTCAGTACCACAAAGATTTGCACCTTAAACTCTTAATGACAACAGCTGGCTTTAACTTCTTCTGAGACTAGAGTAGGGACTCGTATTATAGTCTGTACAGAATGTTAGCAGCGATTTTATATAGCTGTTTGCAAGACCTTAATTATGTAGAGATTAAATTGATGACCTTTTCTGTCTCTTTTCTCCTTAACAACCCATCACAGGAAAGTTTCATGCTGCCAAACGGTCAGGAAAGCTTAATTTTGTGCACAAAGAAGACTGAAAAGCAGTAACAAAGCCAGAAGCCAAGGTACTGCATGAAGGCTACAGATGCCAACAACTGTAGAAACTATTATTTCCCTGGCTTTATGTAAAAAGACAACCCAAGAGTCTCATGGAGGCACATACAAAACCAACCTTGGATGCTGATTTAAAGACATCTTTTAAATGAACTGTCTCGGTGTCCTACAGTTCATCAAAGGTTTTCTGTCTCTGAAAGGTCAGTCTTATATCCTTTACCCTTTCTGAATCTCAGAATCTCTTTTCAGCTCTTGATTTCCAAAGGTGAGCAGGTGCCTCTCAGGGCTTACAATCACGATTGCACAGTTCATGGAATCTTAACATAAATCATTACAGGAATATCATATATAGCCTTTTGTCTGTCTTGCAGATCCAAGGTTAAAAAGATAAAAATCGATATTTTTGGAATAGCTAGGATTATTGAAACCCTGATTAAATAAAATAAGGTTAAAAAGTTGGGAAGGCAGGGGGCCTCAGCCTCACTTTTAATTCAATCTCTGTAATTTCCTAAATATGTAGGTCCTAATAACAAAGCCTAGTCAACTTTGGTACCACCCAGTTATAATCCTCCTCTGCTCTTTCAGCTTCTTCCAGAGGAACATGTGTACAGGGTTTCTTATCCATAGTGCACAGGATAAGGAGTATGTGCACAGGATTTGGCTGCAGGAGTCTGTATGCATGATGCCTCTCCTTACTAGGCCCACTGAGGCTGAAGGAGAGCAAGCCGGAAACTTTTATACTCACCTACTTTCTTTTTATTCTGATTTAAGAGAAATATAGGTCCCTGGTTGGGATTTTATTTGTAAAATAACTCTTTACACAACTGGCAGCTCATGTTACATAAACAGTTGTGATAATCTGGCAGATGCATCCCATCTACCAGGCTCACCCAAATTGGTGATTGTTTTTTTCAGATAACTACTAAATAGGTTTGTATGTAAGCTGGAACCCTAAATTAGTAAATTAGCTAATAAGAAATTGTATCAAGCAAACAATGTAGGTCTGGTGCAATGATCAATTTTCAATAGATGCTTTAAGATGGCAGCCTCATTCTGATAATCAAGCCTCCTTTTTAAGGAAATGGTCCCAGTATGCACAGTCAAAATTGTAGTGTGTCCAATTCCTTTTGCTCTACTCTTTATGTGTGTTTGGCATGAGCCCATAGCCTGCCTTTGATACCAGTTAGCCTTTGCTTCACATGTGGCTCAACACAAAATAATTATAAATGTGTGCGTGTCGGAGGGGGGTGAATGTGTGTGTGTTTCTGTGTGACCTTTTTAAGTCCTGAAGAATGAACTTTATAGATGATGACACCAGTTCTTAACATCAGTGCAATTATAATTGCTTGACTGAACTAACCAGGCCACAGACATGGGTTATCAGAGCTCTGTTTTGTCTGAATTTACTATAAATTTTCAAGTTATTTTCTGCATTGAGTCAGATAAGATCACCTGACATGGGTCTGGTGACTGGAGTCTTTGTTCCCCTATGTATACATCAGTAGTCAAATCTAAGCTTCCTGGTCAATACTGTTGCTAACCTGCACTTTCCCCAGCTCACTGTCCATCACTGACCTGCACTTTCCCCAGCT
>PVIH01023321.1:0-25095 GCA_004025045.1 Sigmodon hispidus
TGCCCCTGCTCCAGAGTGCGCTGGGACGCCGCAGAGAGCACAGGTCCCGGTGGCGGAACCGGAAGCAGTGTGAGGTCAACTCTCCCTCCCAGGGCAGGATACAGGGGCTGAGGCCCGCCGAGCCCTCCTCACCTCTGGTCAGGGTTCGAATCCGCCCCTCAGAGACCCCTGCAGTTAGTTTGCTCAGTTCACTCAGTTCAGGGTCGCAGTAGGGCTCCTAGTAGATTCCCTGAGCAGCAGGAGCTGCGGGTGTGGCCAGGTGCAGAGTTCAGCTGCCCCTGCTCCTTTAGTGGGATTTCTTTGAGTTTTTCTCCATTAAGTTTGATACTGGCTGTCAGCTTCTTGTAAATCGCCTTTATTATATTTAGGTATTCTCCCTGTATTCCTGATCTCTCCAGGCCTTTAATCATAAAGGAGTGTTGGATTTTGTCAAAGGCTTTTTCCGCATCTAAGGATATGAACATGTGGTGTTGTTCCTTTAGTTTGTCTATATCATGAATAACATTTACAGTTTTTCGTATGTTAAACCAGCTCTGCATTCCTGGGATGAAGCCTACTTGGTTGTGGTGGATGATATCTTTTATACATTGTTGTATACAGTTTGCCAAGATTGTGTTGAGAATTTTCGCATCAATATTCATGAGTGAAATTGGTCTATAATTCTCCTTCTTTGTTGTGTCTTCGAGTGCCTTGGGTATTAGGGTAATTGTGGCCTCATAAAAAGAATTTGGCAATATTCCTTCAGTTTCTACTGTGTGAAATAGTTTGAGGAGTAACGGTAGTAATTCTTCTTTGAATGTCTGGCAGAATTCAGCAATAAAACCAACTGGACCAGGGCTTTTATTTTTGGGGAGGTTTTTAATGACAACTTCAATTTTTTTAAGGGTTATAGGCCTGTTTAGGTAATTAATCAAATCTTTATTTAATTTTGGTAGATGGTACCTGTCCAGAAAACTGTCCATTTCTTCTAGGTTTTCCATTTTTGTGGAATACAGATTTTCAAAATATGATCTGATAATTCTCTGGATTTCCTGGGGGTCTGTTGTTATGTCCCCTTTTTCATTTCTGATTTTGTTGATTTGAACACTCTCTCTCTCTGTTTTTTGATGAGTTTCACTAAGGGCTTATTTATCCTGTTAACTTTCTCAAAGAACCAACTCTTAGATTCATTGATTCTTTGTATTGTTCTTTTTGTTTCAATTGTATTGATTTCAGCTTTAAGTTTGATTATTTCCTGCCATCTCTCCTTCTAGGTGAGTTCGCTTCTTATTGTTCTAAGGCTTTCAGCTGAGCTGTTAGGGCTGTAGTGTGGGATTTCTCTATGTTTTTCATGTAGGCATCTAGTGCTATGAATTTTCCTCTTAAGACTGCTTTCATTGTGTCCCACAAGTTTGGATAAGTTGTGGATTAATTTGCATTAAATTCTAGGAAGACTATGATTTCTTTCTTAATTTCTTCCTTGACCCAGAGATGGTTCAGCTGAGTGATGTTTAGTTTCCATGAGTTGGTAGGCTTTCTTTGGGTTTTGATATTGTTGAACTCTAACTTTAGGCCCTGGTGGTCCGATATATTACAAGGGATTATTTCCATTTTTTTTGTATCTGTTGATATTTGCTTTATGACCAATTATGTAGTCAATTTTGGAGAAAGTTCCATGAGTAGCTGAGAAATATGTATATTCCTTTTCCTTTGGGTGGAAGGTTCTGTAGATATCTATGAAATCTATTTGCAGCATAACCTCTTTTAGACTCCTTATTTCTCTGTTGAGGCTCTGTCTGGTTGATCTATCCAGGGTTGAAAGTGGTGTATTGAAGTCTCCCACTATTAGGGTGTGAGAATTGATGAGGGATTCTAGCTTTAGCAGTATTTCTTTTACATAAATAGGTGCCCCTATATTAGGGGCATAAATATTTAAGATTGAAATCTCCTCTTGACCAATTTTTCCTGTGATGAATAAGTAGTGACCCTCTTGGTCCCTTTTAATTGCTTTTAGCTTAAGGTCTACTTTGTTAGATATTAGGATCGCAACCCCTGCTTGTTTCTTAGGACCATTTGACTGGAAAATCTTTTCCCAAACCTTTATTCTAAGCCTGTGTCTTTCCTTGCAGTTGAGGTGTGTTTCTTGTAGGAAACAGAAGAATGGCTTCTATTGTTGTATCCATCTTGTTAGTGTGTGACATTTTAAAGGAGAATTGAGTCCATTGATAATAAGAGAAATTAGTGACCATTGATTGATATTTCCTGCCATTTTTGGTGGTAACGTGTTTGTATTTCCTTTCTCTGGAGTATTCTTCTGTGGAATTATTGATTGTTTGTGATTTTGTGGGTGTATCGTGGGTCCTTAGGTTGAGTTTTCCCTCTAATACTCTCTGTAGTGCTGGATTGGTAGATAGATATTCTTTCAGTCTAACTTTGTACTGAAATATCTTCTTTACTCCATCTATGGTGATTGATAATTTTGCAGGGTATAGTATTTCAGTTTGGCAGCCGTGTTCTTTTAGTGTCTGTATAACTTCTCACCAAGCCCTTCTAGCTTTCATGGTTTCCATTGAATAGTCAGGCGTTATTCTGATGGGTCTGCCTTCATATGTAAGTTGGCCCTTTTCTTTTGCAGCTCTTAAAGTATTTTTTTTTTGTTCTGTATGTTTTGTGGCTTGATTATAATGTGGCATGTGACTTTTTTTGGAGATCATATCTATTTGGTGTTCTATAAGCTTCTTGTATCTTTATAGGCATTTCCTTCTTCATGTTAGGGAAATTTTCTCTTATGATTTTATTGAAAACATTATCTGTGCCTTTGAGCTGGTATTCTTCTCCTTCTTCTATTCCTATTATTCTCAAATTAGGTCTTTTCATGGTGTTCCAGATTTCCTGAACATTTTGAGTTATGGCTTTTTTAGTTTTAGTATTTTATTTGACTGATATATGTATTTGAGCTACTGAGTCTTCCACTTCAGAGTGTCTGTCTTCTATCTCTTGAACTCTGTTTGTTATGCTTGTATCTGTGGTTTCAGCTTTTTTCTTTAGATTTTCTATTTCCATCTTTGCCTCATTTTGTGCCTTTTTTATTGCATCTATTTCAGCTTTTAGTTCCTGGCATGTTTCTTTCACAGATTTGTTCATCTCTTCCAATTTTTTATTTATATATTTTTTTCTATTTCTTTAAGGCTATTTTTCATATCTTCTTTGAGAGCTTCAATGATCATCAAAAAGGAATTTTTGGTGTTGCTTCCTTCTGTTTCCTCTTCATTGCTCAGGTCAGGTCTTGTATTTGTAAGATCGCCACTTTCTTCTGGAGTTACCTTGTTGTTCTTTATATTATTATGTAAGTTTTTGCACTGGCATCTGCTCATGGCTTTAGTGGTTCAAGATTAGGTGGCTCCTGGTCAGTTGCGGCACTCGGGCTTGTGTGCCTCCTGTCACCTCTGAGGAAAAGTTCTGCTCAATCACTATTCTTCACTATGCAGGGGACTGAATTTCAAGTCTTCAATCTTTTTCTTTTTGACCAATTAGAGGCTGGGTGGTGGCCGTGCAAACTCCCTCAGCAGCAGCTGGGGGGACCGTGGCAGCTAGAGTTTATCTCTGCCTGCTACAGAGTATGCTGGGACGTGCTCTACAGACAGCACCAGGTCCTGGAAACAGAACTGGAACCGAGGGTAGCTCAACTCTCCCTGGCAGGGATGCAGGCGCTGGGGCCTGCTGACCCTTCCTCACCTGTGAGTGGGGTCTGAGTCTGTCCTTCAGGGTCCCCAGTCCTTATCTGTTTGCTCAGTTGGAGGTGGATATCCATGCAGATTCTCTCAGAAGCAAATGGGGGGACCATGGCAGGCAGAGTTTATCTCTGCCTGCTACAGAGTGCGCTGGGACATGCTCTGCAGACAGCACCCTGTCCTGTAACCAGAACGGGAACCGACCTATTTTTTAGTTTTTTCTTATCTTCACTCTAAGCTCTCTCCATTTTTCTTCCTGCTTTTCTACTCAGCTCCTGCTAGCTATGAAAATTGTCCTCCTTTTGTTGCTCACTCAGTTTTTCTGTAGAACTTGAGTAGCCTCAAGCTGCTACTTTTTCTCAGTTTTTCTCCTCAGTGCCCCCTCTTTGGGCATTGCCCTGACCATTTGGGAACTGCTTCATGGCCAGGAAGAGTATTTCATTCCTCTGCTGCTTTATGCTCTAAACTCATATTTTACAATGTTTAAGTTGGTCAGCTAAACAGTTTCCAAGGAAAAGTTTGCTCCATACCAGTTATGCTCACAAGTTACTGTCTGGGATCAGGATTTGCCTTTGGGCTCTTCTGAGTCTGATGCGATGACAGAAAATGTTATTTTATGCTATTCTAACATAAGAAATTAAGTATAGTTAAAAATCTGCAAAACTTGCAATTCCAGATTTAAACTGCTCTAGGAGATACCACATGGTCTGCCATGTTGAGGATGACCACATGGGCAGGCACCACTTTAGCTAATGTTAAAGACAGAGGTCCAAGACTTTATTTTCCCCTTTACTTAGGGTGACCACATGGAGATAAGTCTACCAAGAGTCAGCAGGTTTCCAAATTATTTTGGATTGGATTGAATTCTGTATAGTAATTCCTGTCCTGTCCTAAAAACAAGGTTTATAAGAGAAAGAATTTAAAACAATGCTGGATTGATAATTGATTTTTAAAAGCTTTAAATTGATTATAGTTTTAAAAGCATGGTTTTGCTTTTTACAGATGAGAATTATGTTGTATATTTGGTTTTTATTTTAAAAGTTTTTTTTCCATATCTACCTCTGCTCCCCTCCCTTCCCTCCTCCCAATCTCTCCCAGTCCTTCCTCAGTCTCCCCAACCCCATTCCTGAATGTGCCTGATCTTATCTGTTGTATATTTTAAGATCACGTCTGAACACCAGAGATTGAAATATTCCTTTTTGATGATACCTAAACAGTCTAACAGAGGGTTTCCTATTCTCTAAGTTCTATTCAAGATAACAAAAACTATCTTAAGAATGTATGCCTAACTTTTCTGCTTTTACTCGAAGTGGTAAGCTGTAACTAATTGGATAACTCTATGCTCAGACCTAATTTACATAAGCCCTTAAAGGTAAGCCTAAAATCATTTGTCTAATTTAGATATACCTAACAGATTGTGTTCCCCCAATTCTCACGCACCCTTAGAAATCTGAGAATATGGCATTTATATAAAAGCTTGTCATGATAGAGAGACATGCCAGTTCCCGACTACATCCTGTAATTCCTCCAAGAAGATGAATAGCCATAGAAGAACTTTTACCTGGAGGCTTCTTTAAATGTAGTAAATCCAGCCACACAATGAAAATCTGCTTTACACTTTAACCGGCTGCTGAGATGCTGTAAACAGAACAATGAGGGATCTAGTGTCCTGCCCTGCCAAGACATGTAAGCCAATATCCCAAAATCCCTATTCCCCAGGAAAATATATCTGTTAGATCTTCTGAGCTTGGCAATTGAGCAGGTGCTGCCTCTGAGACTTCTGTCCCCTAAAGACCACAGAGGAGCTTAGCACTGCCTAGGTAGCTGGAAAGCTGTCTCTCTTCTGCTCATGTACTTATCCTTTTCAGATCTTTTGATGTTTGATGACCAGAGTATTCATAGACTTGCCTGTTTCACTCCTCTCCCATCAAACCCAAGGCTATAAGCATGTTGGTAGTCCAGCTTGCTAGTAAGGTTCCTGATAAAAGTACAGACAGGTGTACCTCATTCACAGACTTCACTGAACAGGATAAACTGGTTTTAGGTGTAATTTCAGAGGTTCAAATTTTTAGCATTGACAAATGCAATTTTGATAAACTATAACAGTTTTCTGAAGTCTTTAAATTTCTGTTAAATTTACTTGTCCCAGCTTTTAGAGACAGGTTAGTGAGGTTATAGACGCCTCCCACCTGCTCCTTCACTCACTCAACTACTTCTATTAAGTAAATTTCCTCTGGTTATAAATCTAAACATGTGGGGTTTTTGGGGCTAATAACAGGCCCTAAAAATATTCACATCTTTTAACCCAAAGTTACAGACTTTTGCAATGACCAAAATGCCAAAGCCATTGCAAAGGGGGTCCTCCAGATACCCCAGCCACTGTACCAGCTCTGAAAATGCAAAATGGGTGAGTACTGGTTGGTTGATGTCCCTCACATCCTCATTCATGGAAAGTTCTGTTAACTATTACTGGCCTCTTTACAGGATGGATGCACTTACAACCTTCATAGAAACTGCAGATGTGATGGCTCCTGTACTGCACATCATTCCTTAATTTGGGTGTCATACCTCCCAAGCTACTGGAACATCAATGCTGCAACCTGCCTTCTCTGTCTTCTTAAGAAAACAGGTTCCTGAGATATCTAGAATGGCAGCTAACTGGATGCTTCTCACCCATACCTCCCACGGGTACGTGACCCTGACTCCCAACTAGCCCCTCCCCACTTCATCCTAAGTCAGCAGAAAGCAGTTTCAAGACCTCAGCTTCCTCATTCCACCTCATCTGCCACCCCTAACTCTTAACTCTTCACCTATCATATAATAAACACAAAATAACAGTGGTAGTGTTCACACATACCTAGCTTGCCCCTCGAAGACCTGGCAGTTTGCTCTATGTGGCTGCATAGTCTCTATGTGCAGGTGCTAAAGCCCCTTATAAAAGGCAAATCACTCTCCCTTTTCTTATGATGCATTTTCTACAACACCTTCTCTTGCCTCCTTTCCCATCTCTTCTTTTCTTCCTCATCTTCTTCCTCTTCTTAGCCCTGCCTGCTTTATCTCTCTTCTTCTTTCTGCTGCTCTCCCTTCCCCCATAAAATGTTCTACATGAGTGCTGTTGCATGACACATCTCTCATTCACCCTGACATATTACAGATGACACTGATTTTAACCAGATTTTGCTTTTTGTCAATGTTAATGGTGAGTTAGTTAACATTCTAAGTGGTCATAAACACAAAACATACACATAATTTTTTCACATTATATTTTGCAAACTTGTTTCTGCACCTTGATTTACAGCACTCTGAGAACATACCAACCTCCAAAATACTATGGATAGCTACAGAAGAAATGATACATCTTCACAATGAAGTCTAACCTATTGAAATCATTACTCACTTGGTTAAATACATTTTGGAATATATAAGCATGAAATACATATGAAGAACATATAAGTCTATAACAATATATACAAGTATATTTATTGTGGAGTTATTTATAAGAGCAAAGAACTGCAAAAACATACCAGCAAAAAATAAAAAATAAAAAAAAAATACTTACCCATCTATAAGAGAAAGAATAAATGAGTGTTGTCGTGAATTGGAATAATATTTACCAATGTAAAATAATAAACTATTGCCTCCAGAGCACATAATTTGAAAGAAAGAAGCTAAAAGTGAAATAAATAATAAAACACAGTGGTAGACCTTATTACTGGTGATGTGAGCTGAAGAGTCTTTTCCTTTTGAGTGAATCAGCTAGGAAGAATACCTATAAGAAATGCTTAAGCAGCTCCTAAGAAGATGCAACATATACTTTCTTGTGATTGACTGTTACTTAGGTCTATTTAGCTGTCAATATCAATATCATGAAACTGACAGGAAACTTCATTTTGGTGTTTGAAAACACTCAGACATTTCAAGTGTGTTAAGCTTAGAAATGACAGGAATGGGGGGGTGGTGGTAATTAAGCCATCACCTCTAGATGTGCTGACAGAGTAGATTTATCTTTCCTTGCGGGTTGATAGAGGATTTATAATTTACCAAATTAACCTTTTCAAAGAAATATTGCCTTATCTTATTCTTTAACAGTCTCTAAGATTTTCAAGGTTGAGAAATAGCAATTTAAATAACTTCCTTAGAAATAAATTTGTAAGTTAATACTTCTCAGTACAATTTTGACTCACATGGCTATATCATTAGGGTTCACATTGTTGGAAAACTATTTTGACATTGCTCACAAAATAAGGAAAAAAGCTAAGAGTGCATCATCATCTGTATAGGAAGTCTTAGCTGTTTCATTCACAAAAGAATCAGTAACAATTTGTATTTTACTGAGTAGAAGAGAGTCTGAGTTAAAAAGTGAGAGGTATAGCAGGTTATAGACTTCTCAATGAGATTCTTTGAAGGTCAAATACAGCAATCTACATGAATTAGTGTTTTCAATACAAATATTTTTATAATTATAACAGTTGTCAAATACAGACAGTTTATCACTAATTCTAAAGTAATGGCATTTTGGGGATCAAGTCTGGTCTTCTAGTTAATGGTTTTCAAGTCTGATAATTGTGAAAAAATTTAAATGCATGGTCCCAAGGGCTTTGTTTTACAATTTCTGTGAGTGAGACAGATACAGATAATTTAAAATTGACTTCCACTAGTACATTCAAGCTGTGAAATACATAAAAGCTCTGGTCGTTTGAAGGTAAGAATCTCATCTGAAATGAGGTAAAGTGAACATGGTCAGACTACAGGGCCTCCGGACCAGAGGTCAACCCTTTCTGCTGTTTAAGTAACCTGAGCAGTACTTTTTCATACACACACAAATGTGCTAAACTGAATTTTCATTGGATTTCACAGCAGTTTTATTTTTTTTTTCTTGGGATCTCCATGAGAAATCGTTACTGGGAGTTTTCCCTTTGGGAATGAATATTACAAATCACTGCACTTCCACAAGGAAGATCTGTTCTGTTCTGAATTTTTATCCTAGCTAAAACAGAGGTGGAACAAAAGGAAATACATAGACTGTACTGTCAGGCCTTTTTCTGACCTTATAGCTGTCGATTTTTACATTTCCAGTTCAAGTCTTAAAATCCCCTTTATATTTGTTTGAAGGCAAAGATGATATAAAATACTTAAATGTCAGTTCTTCTATATTACAAAGCAGAAGTTACTTATGAGTTTCCTGCTGTTTCACTGATTGTGTACAGTAAAGATGAGAACCAAGTGATAACCTTTAGTATGGATGGACTTCATCTGAGGGATAGTGTTAGTGAGAGTGCTGAGAAGCCTATTTATTTCTGAAAGTCAAAAGTAAAGTTTTACACTTGGCGTTGTCATTATTTCAACATAACAAGTACATATACATTTATTCATTGCTTCCACTATTGATAATGACATCAAAGTTTCAGTGTCTGGCAAAAAGAAGAAAGGGACAGGACCATCTTGCAGCAGCGACTCACAGCATCTGCAGAGACAAGAACATCTAGGCACATAAGACTTGTGAGGTCACGAAGACAACAACATAAGCATGAGCACATCAAAGAGACATGCTTCTCAAAGAGTATTTTATTCATTTATTTTCTCTTTTAGTTGAAAATAGATATTTTGAAATACAATATATTGTGATTAAGGAAAACCTTTCCCCAACTCGTCACCACTTCCCCACCTACCAAAATCCAAACCCATTTGATTTCTCTCTCAATAGGGTACGAACAAAAATCTTTAAAATAAATAAGTAAAATTATATAAGATTAAACAAACAAACCACATTAAGACAAAATAAACAGAAGACTAAGTTCCAGAGAAAATGTTTAAGAAATATATATATTTCTTAGGTCTTTGTTCTAAGGTCTTTTACTCTTGGTATATTGTCCAAGATATACCAAGCTTTCAGTTTCTGTAGTCGTTCCTCTTATTTACTGGAACCAGCTTCTATGATGATAGATAAAATCTGATTCATAAATTTTGCAAAATATCAATAGGAATCATTATATTTCGCTATATTCCTTTAGTAGAATAGTAGTTGTAGTAGCACAAATTTGGGTTGTAAGTAAAGAAAACTCTGAGCCAAATATTGGGAAAAGGCTGAAGTATCAGAGAGAGGAAGCACCACAGTCAGTTCTCATCCAGCTGTATTGCAACTTCCTCAGCCTCACTCGTGGTCATTTCTGCCAGTCGCCTCTGTTTCTGCTGGGTTTCTACAGCTCTTACCCTATCCCATCCATGCTGGGATTAAAGGTATGTAGCCTTGAACTCACAGAAACAGAAGAAGTTCTGTCTCTGGAGTTACGGGATTAAGGATGTTGGTCCCCACTCCTGGCTTTCCCTGTGTTGGGATTAAAGGTGTGATTGACTCAGAGCTGTCTGCCTAGGATTTGACTGTGTGGTCTCTCTGATATCTCAGAATTTATTAAATATCTACAAATATCCACAAGTAGTTATCCTATAATGAAATAATGACTTTACTAGGTACTACATATTTACAAATGTAAAGCAAAGAATGAGCTTTCTCTTTGTGAGTTTTTGGACAGTGAGATCCAATAGATCCTCAAACTCTTCAGTATATTGCATTGTAATTGTTTACCATCCAGAACTTGTCAGTAAGGCCCCACTATTATAGACATGAGTACTTTGAGTCACAGTGAACAAAACTATCAAGCTGGCACTGGTTCTCAAGTTTTATTTCTACTTGCTAACACTCATGGTGTTGGAAGATGTTGTGGATGCTACCATGGAAGAACAGTAATCACTGATATTACTCATCTATGAACCCTGCAACTCATAATAATGACTATCCTGTCAATATTATGCTGGTACAATAGTAGCATGGGCATCTTCAGGGTATCCAACTATTTTCTATTGAAATTTAAGACCTACTGCACAAGATGAAAATCATTACTGGCACCATTGTTAGACCAAGTACCCGTGACTAGACAGGTTATAGACCTAATGTAAGAAACTACTATGAATATGCTGTTTAATGCATACATTATTAAATTGACTCTTACTGACTTATTATTATACTCATAGATTACTAATCTCTCAACTTTCATCAGAGAAGCTTTGATTTGTCTCAGATATTAACACAGACACACACGTGACAAATAAGAGATTTCTAAAAGCTCAGTATTTAATGTAAAATAAATATTACACCTCATCCTCCCAAGGTTCAATAATCATTATAGAAGAAAGCATAGGATGACTGTAACAGCTAGAGGCAGTGAATGAATATAAGTATGCAGTGTTTGGGGGCTGGAGAGATGGCTCAGCGGTTAAGAGCACCATCTGCTCTTCCAGAGGACCCGGGTTCGATTCCCAGCACCCACATGGCAGCTAACAACTGTCTGTAGTTCCAGTCCCAGGCAAGCACCAAGACAAATAAATAAATAAATAAAATAAAGTATGCAGTGTCCCCAGACACAGGGCAGAAGCACATAGAAAACTATAAAAGTTGTAGTAACAGAATGCACCAGCCCCACACAAACTCTATCCAAAACACATTCCAGCATAGAGAGGGAAAGTGTATACAAAGGAAGTCTTATACCTAGTCAATGAGCTGTGGGCAACTCATGGGAGCTGGAAGAGAGGACTCAGTTTTCTTTACAAGTATTGCTATTGGTAGAATAAGCATATTTCAGTGGAAGGCCACAAACCATGGATACACAGGAAATACAAATTGGACTAAAAAGATAAAAGAATAAAACACAAAGTTTGATAAGTAGGAATCTTTGGGAAATTTTGAAAAATGTGAATATAATCAAAATACACTGTGTAAAACTTTTAAAAAACTAATTAAAATGAAAAGAAAAGAAAATATCACCTGATATGACAATATTACCTGCATTATTTAAAAAATGGCCTATACTTTAAGATTTCAAAAATGGTAATTTAGATTTGTCCTTTCTTAGTTAAATACTTCTTATCAAACTAATGAAGCAAAGGTCAAATAACAGAGAAAACAGTGATCCACTGGAGAACTGTCTTAAAGATATCCATATAGAAAAATGAAATTAATAAAGATAAACATTAGTATTTTACAGTTAAATTTAGATTAAAATTTAGGTGGTTTGTGAATAAAACTGTCTTATGCTTCCTCTTTAATCTCATATATTTCTTACACTATTTTAGTTACATTCTATCATTACTCTGGACCGTGAAGATGTAAGAAAATATACCAGCCTTCAAATACAGTTTCTTATAGATGCAATGACTACTTATATTGTTTGGTATGGTTAAGTATTAATATGGAATGTGTGTGTGTGTGTGTGCATGTGCTCTTGTGTGTAAATGAATGTGTATGTGTGTGTTTGTAAATCTATGCATCTGTCTGTCAGTCTGTCTGTTTCTGTGGTGGCCAGAGACCAATGCCAGATATCTTTTTATCACTCTATATTTTGTTTGGAGACTATCCCTTGCTATGTCTGGATCTCAGCACCTTGATGAGACTAACTAGCCAACAATCACTGAGAATCCCCTTGGTTCTGCCTCTACACTGCACATCACACAGTCAGTTTCTTCCTTCAGTGTTAGAAAGCCAAATCAGATCCTTATGCTTCTCAGTAAGCACTCCTTTGACTAAGCCATCATCTCAGTTCCAATTATGTTCTTTAAGGTCAAGGCTCTTATTACTTCATATACTTTACAAGATAACCTCTAACATAGAGAAAGCCAGAAAGAAAAATTGTATTTTTCCACTACCTCTTAGAGTTATCATCATAAAGTATGAAGAAACATTATTTAATCAATTGGAAAGGAGCTATAATTTTAAAAATATTAAAATTTAATTCATTTGGAGACAGAAAAGCAGTGTTATTGCTTACAATTAAAATGTTACTCAGATTAATATATCCCATTAGACAATGTTTGGTTTTGACCTGTTTCATTCAACACACTTCAATACAAATTGTCATTCCTATTTAAGACACATATCACTATTTCCTTCTCTTTGAATAGCAAAGATACTTTTCTAATATAAACCACAATTTAAAAAAGAAAATTAAATATCATTTTATTGTTTGAGGTTTCTTGTGCAAGTATGCATTTCCTTTCAAGAAATTAAAATCATATGTTAAGTCATCCTTACAAAACCATTGGATAATAAGGGAATTGTTTTGGCTAATGACAGAGCAGCTTAGAGGCAGGTAGGAAAACCAAACATAGATACAGAAAAAGGAGGATGGAGTCAGGAGAGAAGCAATCCAGCCACCCAAGAAGCAATATGTAATGGAGTACAAGCAATCCATGAGTCAAGTCAAAAGACAGATTAATAGAAATGGGTTGAGTTAAGATTCAAGAGCTAACTAGCAATAATCATGAACCATAGGCTGAGCAGCATGTAATTAATATAAGCCATTGTGTATTTGGGACCAAGCAGGCTGTGGGTCCAAACTGCAGGCTAGGTTAGGCCAGGCCTTGGGCAGTAAAGATTCATTTGTACCTTGGGCTGGATGGGTTAGAAATTCCTTATTACACTTTTACATGTTTAGTTAATGGAAACTTGAGACCAATATCTATTAGAAATACAGAAGCAACCAGATAGGATAAGAAATTTTAAAATAGGACATCTTGTATTGTAACATAACATTTTACATCTTAGTTTTGTAAAATGACTGAGCTTTCATTACATATCATTGTATCTTGTTCTGTCTTTCTCATCTAACAACATGTTTCATGTTCAATGAATGAGTTTGGACTGCTGTGGCCAGTATCGGAGCCTTTGCAAACAGGCACAGGTTGGTTGAGATGTGGTGTATCCAAAGAGAAAACAGACAGATAGTGAAGGCTGTATACTTAAACTCACAGACTGATTTAGAAATTGTACATTTAGAGATTTGAAGGCACAAATAAAATGGTTTTATGATTAATTTTGAGCCAAACTCCTTCTACAACTCAGTCTCTTTTTCAATATCATTGTATTCCTCATAAATGTGAAAGGACATACAAATGTAATACAATGCCTACAAAAATTGTGAAATGTTTCTGCAAACAAGAGAAAGAAATTTCTCATTTTCTATTTATTTATTACTGTTTGCTCTAAGATGTTCTTAAATATAACTTTTGACAGTTTTGATCTGAACAAATGTTTTTCTGGAAAAGCTTTGGCTTAGTAATTTAAATATACCTACCAAATATCTAGGTAACTTCTCTCCTTCCTATTTGGCCTATATGTCAAGCCCAGAGATAAATCTTGCTGCTTGTCATGAAATGTGAGCATCTTCCTTTTCCTTTAGACCAACACGTGTAATAGACTGTATCAGCCCAGCTATATCAAGGATAAATTTCTGTTTGTCTTTGTGATGTCTGCAGCACACTGCCTGTAGTTGGGATCACAGTCTATTTACTGCTTACTTAACAATTTAACTGGCTCATTATTTACTTTTTTGTGGAGCTATTTTGCTGCATGGACAGAATATTTTCAACTGTTTCTCCAAATCTGAGTAATAGTTCTAAAAGAAGCCAGGATCCATGAAATCTGCAATAAGAAAGTTAATGCATCAGCAAATGTTCTTAATGTGTGGCTCCAGGGAACAGGACAACCTAAGGGAGAATAGGCTGTGTCTTTAAAAATTATCCTGGAAAAATAAAGGAAAACCTTAAAATGAGATGTAAAATCATTACAGAAATCAAGGGCTTCAAATAGTTATAATCAGGAAAATATATAAATACATTTTGCGTAAAGCTGAAGAATATTAGTTATATATGTAATAATCATTTTCTAAATGAAAACATCTTGGGTAGATAGCCATGTTTTGTTAAAATTTATGACCTTCTTTACCAAGGCTATGAATTATTCTGAAAGAGTAATATAAATTCTTTGAAAAGTGAAATCAATCTCTCAGAGCACCTAGATTAAGTGGTCTTTTAGCAAAGAGGACAGTTTATCATTCAAATCAGTTTTATTTTGCCACTTTTGCAAGGATATACTATGATCCAGGAAAAAGAGTATTTTTTTTTAATATCACCACAGCAGTACACACAGTACATAGGAACCTCCAACACTTAAGACAAAATTAACTTGTATTTCCACTCCTTATTTTTTGTTTCTTACAAATAATGTTATTTGTTGAAGTCTAAGTAGACAGCATTAAATCCAAAGGATAGTAGGTTGTTCTTAGCTACCTAATCTACTAATTTTTTATGTCATATTTTTTCAAAGATAGAAGTTAGTTTATAGTAAGCATAAATTATGGGAGAAACAAACATTTAAGCTAGAAGAAAAGAAAATATATACACTTATATTTTAAGTTATGTATAAAAGGTAGGCTTAACAGAGGCAAATAAAATGGATATTTATTTTTCTTTTTGGCATTATTTCATTATATATGAAAGGTAAAAAAAATGAGTAAAATTTGCAGCAAAAGAAACAATAGCAAAATTAAATCAGAATTAGAAAGTGTGCAGGCAAATAAATAATTATTAGAATAAATATAAGACCAATATAAGAATAGATTTATTTGGAAACTATATGTCAGATAAAAGATTGTTTTCCTGAATATATAGGACACCAACAACTTAATTACAGGTAAACTTCAGAGCTGCAGCAATGAGTCAGTAGGTAAGAGCAGTCGTTACTCTTCCAGGGACCCAGGTTCAATTCACAGCACCTATATGACAGCTTCTTATTGCCTGGGACTCCAGTGTTGAAACCCAAAACCTTCTTCTTGCCTTCAAGGGTACTGATTTAATATACTACACAGACAGACATGAAAAAAATAAAATTAAAACTAAAAAAGAAGAAAATAATTCATCTGGAAATCAACAAGGTGATTATGTAGACAGTTCACAAAAAAATATACAAATGGTCGTGGTATTATGTAAATCTTTAACATCACTACTTTCATCAATATGTAGATTAAAAATAATAAAACATATTAGAAATGTTAAAAAGGAAGTTTTTGAACCAGTACAAGATAGATGAGGAGGAGGATGATAGGAGAAATGGTGGTTTTTATACAAAGTGGTTAGGAATGTAAGTTAATAGTACAACTGTAGAAAACAAATTGTTGTTAAAAAACAGACAGACACAGAGAGGTGGAGGGGAAGGAGGCTTTATTGTAATCCAGTAGCATCATTCTCAGAAAATTGGAGAGATGGCTCAGAGAACACTGTATGCCCTTCCAGAGATCCTTATTTCAATTCCCAGCAACCACATGGTGGCTCACAACCATCTATAACAAATTATTGCCACTTTACACAACAATTGAAGGTTACAAAACAAAAACAGTTATTTATCCCTACGTTTCTATTACATCATAACTCACAATAACAAATTGGTATAATTAAAGTGTCCTGAGATGGCTAAGCAAAAAAAGAAAAAAAATACACAAGAAAAGTTTAAATATACACAAAAGATAAAATTATATAGATCTAACCTTTTATAATTTTGTAAATACAAGGTCAGTAGGAAAAGACAGCTATGTATGATTACAATCAAATGTGTCTCAGAAATAAGAGAAGCTCAAAAATGTAGAAAGAAGAAAAAAATGATCATTTAATCCAAGGACATAGAAGAAATAGGATTTGGGAAAACAAAACATGCACAAAGACACAACCATGATTGTGAATTAAGAAACACCAGAAAGATTATAGACAACAACATTATACAATAGAATTAGAGATAGCTGATAGAGGATTTAGAATAGTGCCAAGGGCCAGGGGAATACAGAGCAGGTGACAACTAGTGTTTGAAAAGTTGACCCCCAGATGTATAACTTGGGGATTGATGAGAAGCCCCACCTGGCAAAGTCCAGGGTGGCTCACTATTTGTGAAAACTGGTTGTTTTCTGTATGTAATTTCTCTCACGTACCACTATATTTCTTCTCTAAGGACTGCTATCAGTGTTTTCCTACTGGGTATGTGTTTATCTTTAGAAAATATTTCATCTTTAGGTACACTTGTATGTGATCAGGAAGATGATTTCTGTTTAATTCTGTATAATTCTGATAAATAGAAATAATGCCAGAGTATTTTTCATAACTGGCACAAGAAAGTAACAGGATTCTCAGTCACAGAGATAGCTAATTTTATACTTCAGAATAAATTCAAAACAGGCTAAGCTGTCCCTGCAAATAAAGTACAAAGACAAAATCCCATGTGTTTATTGCTGAATCAAAGGCCAGGCTGGCAATATTTGAACATAACCTTCTGCAATAATTTGCTTTTTTTCACATACCTCTTTCACTCAATGTTCAGCTAACTGTTTACTTTCTGTCTGGGAACCATAACCACTCAGGCTATATGAAAGGCCAAGCATTACTCACTGGCTGTTCAGTGTGACCTTCATAGACTGAAAAAGACTGTGTAACATATCATGTGTTATGAGAATGTGTTGCACTCTGAAAATGTAACATATTATTGTTCAGAATTGAGTAGTGAGAGAAAAGAGGTAAGAGGAGGAGAAGAGTTATGTGTGTTTGTGTGGAGCGAGGGATGTAGCTAAAAGGGCAGAAGGAGAGGAGAAAAAAGGTATGGGGAGGAGAAGTGGTGTGTGTGTCTGTGTGTGTGTGTGTGTGTGTGTGTGTGAGAGAGAGAGAGAGAGAGAGAGAGAGAGAGAGAGAGAGAGAGAGAGAGAGAGAGAGAGAGGAGTGAGAAATGTGATTGACAGGGCAGAGAAAATGAACTGTTGAGTGTGTGTGAGGAGAAATATATGAAAGTGAGTTGATGTGAAGAAAGAGCTATGTTGAAAATATAGCTATATGTAAAGAGATGTGGGAAGACATATTATCAGAGAGAGGGTGGTTTTTGAGAGTAATAGAGAAAATTGCCATCAGAAAGTGATGTGCTTTCTTATATTTTCTGTCAGATAGATAGAAACTTATTTCTAAATGCTAGCACTAAAATGTTTCTTAAGCCCTTGCTACTCTGGAGTCTTCTATTTGCAGCCCCGTATCAGGAGCTGGCCTCCCCCAGACTGCATTAGAATAGTCTCATCAAAAAAAGAAACCTTTTAAATATTTGAGAAAAAAATGATAAAACTAATAAAGAGTTAAAGCATGTTTATAAGATTCTTAGGTAGGTTTTTATCACTTACTCTTAGAGATGTCTTTCACAATAACAATAGCAGTGATTTAACAACCATAATGTTTCATTTAATAACTTCACGAATATGATACCAAAAATGGAAGAGTCAATTACAAACTATAGGTGATAGGAAAGTGTTCAGTTTGATCTTCCAAGCCATACACAATGTATAGATAAAATAAAAAGAAAGGACACTAGTTTTGGCAGGTTAGTGTTGCAGAAACAGAAGTTTTATATCTAGTAAAAGATACATTTAGAAATTTAAAAGAGTTTTCAGAAAAAAGAAAGATAAAAAATAGAGCCATAGAATAACATTGCTATATAATTGTAGCTCTGTACAGGAAGGGTATAGTCTGTTTACTTATTTCCAGAAGACTGGAAATATATCTTGGCATCATTATATTCTGAGATTGTCAATAACTAAATATGTTTGCTCTAAGTATGTTTATTAGATGTCAGTTGAAAATAAATAAAATTTAACTAAAATTATTTATACTTTTGAAGGATGACTTACTATTACAGATAACATAAAGCTGGAATATAGCCTTCAAGTAAAGCGACAGCCAGTTACATAAACTCTAATCAGCCCTATAAGGATATTAGCTTAAATATTTTAATGCAAACAATGAATGGATTGTCTGAGTTATGGCATTCTTCTGTGTGCAAGCCCTAAGTCTTTACCTCATTTGTCTCTTTATATGGCTAGAATAAGTGCAGACTAAGAGAGTAAAACTTTTATATGTTATATTACAAATAATCAACATAAAACTTTTTATCTGTCTTTATTTTTGTATTGGCATCATCTTAAAACACTATCCTGAGGTAAGAATTCTATAACTTTTTCTATGAAAGATGAGTGCTTTACATTATTGTTGAAATGGAACCTATGAGAACAATTCTGAATTTGAGGAATAGGACTGTTTGTTCCTGGAAAAGTTTGAAACATGATAACATTTGCTCAAGAACTCAAAATATTTTTATAAAAATTGAAAAAGCTCAGATTTTACAGAAGTAAATTAATAAATGTCTTTTAACCAATAAAAATCCAGAGATACTGTGGTATGCAATGAGACTGGTTAATTATGTAATACAAAAGAATAAGGTTCCTCTGCAAATCAAAACAACTTTGAGATACCACCTAACACCTGTTAGACTGGCTAAGATAAAAGGCACAGATGACAGCCTGTGTTGGAGAGGATGCAGAGCAAGGGGAACACTCCTCCATTGTTGGTGGGAGTGTAAGCTTGTTCAGCCACTTTGGAATACAATATGGAGGTTTCTCAGAAAATTGAGAATCAATCTCCCCAAGGACCCAGCAATACCACTTCTGGGTGTATACCCTAGAGAGGCACATTCACACTCCAAAGGTATTAGCTCAACTATGTTCATAGCAGCATTATTTGTAATAGCAAGAACTTGGAAACAACCTAGATGCCCCTCAATGGAAGAATGGATTAACAAACTGTGGTACATCTACACAATGGAGTACAACTCAGCAGTAAGAAAAAATGATATACTAAAATTTGCAGGCAAATGGGTGGATTTGGAGAATATCTTCCTGAGAGAGGTATCACAAACTCAGAAAGATAAGCAGAGGATGTACTCACTCATTAGTGGTCTCTAAACAAACAAACAACAAAAAAAGCCAAGCATGCCCAAGTTTCAAACCACAACCACTGAACAGCTTGGGATCAGAAACACCCTGGACTGACCCTTCAGATCCCACTCCAACTATGGGAACACCTGACTCACTCTTGAGGAAGGGGGTACAAAACTGGATTTGCCAGGAGTGGAGACTGATCCAAGCATTATTGGGTCAGTGGGACCATAGGACTGTCTGTTCCCTGCCCAGGGAGGGGATGGGGAGTTGTGGAGAAGAAAAAATGACTTGATGTGGCGGGAGGGGGAAGGAACCTTGAAAAAGGATATACAGGGATGGAAAAAAAAATCAGAGGGAAAGCTGAACACAAAGTAAATATATGTGTAGCAATCTTATTTGCATTATTAAAAAAAGAATAAGGTTATAATTTTGCAATAATTTTTCATTTTTCATATAAGGTGTTCTACAACAAACTTTTTCCTGACATTGTTAACTTTGAATTAAGTTTTAAATATTTTACATATGCATATACTAATATACTTTCTGGCTTTTATCTTTATGTGATTGGCATTAGACCATAGAAAACATTCTAAGATCTCATAATATAAAAAAACTACATAAAGATAAAAATTAAAATGTATAGGAAAAATAAGACCAAAAGGAAGAAATTTTCAAACAATTTTAAATGACATAGTAAATTTGAAAGATTTTTGACATTAATGCCAAAGATAAAATGTTCTTTAAGAGCAGCTCGTCTCTTTCTTTAATTATTGAGGGATGTTGAAATGTACAAGGAAAGTACACACAAAACCCCAAAGAAATTGTCAATTAAGAATGTTTATATTTTTAATACTTTTGGTATGTATAAGTGTATAATATAAGAAAAGTATAGATAAGTACCAAGATAGTATGTGAACTTCATGGTGTAAAACTTAATGACTGTGTCATAGAATATATTCCTCAGGAAAAATCAACGCCATGTACCACAGAATAGATTTATAACCAGTTCTGGTTCTAACATCTTGATCTTGAAATATCATCCAACCTATCTTTACTCCATTTTTTTTAATATGGCAAATTACAAGTGAGTTTATATATCCATAATCTGTGATTATTAAAAGAGGTTATGCTTATTTATATGTTATGGGATTTTTTGAATCTGAACTATAGTGATCCAAATTATATGCTTTCAGTTACATGATTTCATCACTGAAAGTCCTAAAAGCAATTTGTAGTTGAGTCAGTTGAAAATTGAAATTTCTCATTATCTGCTTTTAGATATACTTGAGTAAAGAAATTTATAGATACCCCAATGGCTTATCTAAGAATTATATATAACAGAAAAAAATATTTTTATGGGGAACTCACCAGACATAATCACTGAGACACAGTTTATAACTCATTGCCATTAAACTTTATTAATTAATTAAAAGTTTAATTAAAACATCTTTATCCCAGAGAGCTGGGACTACACTCAATTGTTTGGAATCTAAGTGTATTTTGAAGCTGTTTGTCTTTCCCAGGCAATCCTGTAGCCATTTAGTCCCAAATAATTACAAAAAGACTTATATTAATTATAAATTATATGGCCTATGGCTCAGGCTTATTATTTGCTAACTCTTATTCTTAAACTAATCCATGATTCTTATGCATCTTTAGCCACGTGGCTTGGTACCTTATCTGTTTTTAGCCACATGACAGCATTCTCATCTTATTATCTATCTCTCTAGCTGGTGTCTGTTCCGTTATTTCTCTTCCTAGATTTTTCTTATATGGTCATCCTGCCTATACTTCTTGTCTGCCTGGCTTCTGGCCAATTAGCATTTTATCAAATCAATATTGACAGTGACAAATATTTACAGGGTACAAAAGCATAGTCCCATGGAGGAGCATGGGGATTTGAAGGCAACAGCCACATCCTGGCATCTTTCTCTGAAGCTGCAGTGGGTCCTTTGTATAAGAAAAATGTTTATCAGAAGCTAAATTTCATATGGCATATGGAACTTGAATTTCTAGAATATAGTTGAAAATTTTTCCATTAAGAAGATATTCTACTTAAACCTGAAATAATCTCAACAAGAGTACAAGCTGACACATCTTTGCACTATCTGGTCTTGTCACAGTATATATACATATATATGATACTTTTGCTACATAAACTATATCACAATATTAATAAAAGCAATTATGTCCTAAATGGAATAGATACTGTTAAAGTGTAAATTGAACAATGTTGCAAATGAAATTTAACTAAAAGCTATTAAATTTTGTTTTATTTTGGAGAAATGAACAATTACTATGATATCCAAATATCATCTTTTTTCTCTTTCAAATAGGCGGAGTCTTTTTTTAGAGCATAGGCTGGCCTCAAACTCAGAATGCAAGGATTAGACATGTGAACCATCATTCAAGAGAGAACAAGAACTCTAGAGAATAAATGATATATCTGGCTGTAAATAAAATCCTAAAAGGAATCTGGAGGAACTGATTGACTCTCTAGAATTTCAATATGTAGAGACTGGATGGTGGGAGGACCAAAGGATAATGATCTTTTATAATTTTATTATAATGATAATAACCTGATCTTGGGCTCAGTTTTGACCCTCTGTAACAGTCCTTCTTGCCCACCTCTTGCCCACATCTTCTGACAATAGACAACAAGATCTTATTGAAACCTACTAAGTTAGCAAGATACTAGCTTCTGCCAACCCAAATCTCATAATTTCACTAGATTGCATCTTAAGCCTACTGAAAACCTCTCCATCTGGCCATAGTCGTCTGTCTCGTGCATCCAACAGCGTAGTTCATACTTGACCTTATTTATGACTTAATATCTTATGTGAAAATATGAAAAATTCATGAAACTGCTTTCATGTTGGAAAAGGCAATTTGGAGTAGGCGACTTATGTGCTCCTGAGCCATGGTTATAACAGGGTAAATATATCGCCATCTTGTTTCAGTTGGAGCCATCTTTGGTTTCTACCATTTCCCCTGAAAAGTCCTGTGGAAAAGCATTCAGTATTGTTCCATAATCTCAGGGTTAAACTGTCTCAGTTTAATGCATGATTCTGGCTCTTGTTAAACTGCTTTCTTGCTTCTCCCTGCAGCTGCCAATCAGTACATAGTTTTTCTGTATTCTTTGTCTTTAAAAACTTTCTGTAATACACATTCAGGGCTGCTCTGTGAGAAGTGTTTCTCTCCAGGTAGTCTCCAGATTTAATACAGACTGTCAATTCAAACTTTGGTCATGCTGAGTGGTCTCTGAAACTTTATCCCTGTAACAACTGTCGCTCAAAATGGCTCCAAAACAACCTCTTCTTCTTTTTAACACTAGCATTTCAAACAATAGATTCACATACATTTTAATTGTATATACCATAGACCCATAGCATTCAAAACAATTTTCAAAAAGGAAACATTTTACATGTGGTCTTCAACATTTCTGAATATGTGACTACTTCTGACTATTTGGATCTCTATGGTTTAATATTAAATTATTAAGGTAATACTAAATGTAAGAAAAATAAGGCAGTCTCAACAAACTGAGTTGATTGTTTTGGAAGGAGGGGTCCTAACCTTTCCAACTTTTGAGGAATTAGAACACACACACACACACACACACACACACACACACACACACACACATCCACTAAGAAGTTACAGCTTTTTTGTGTTAGACTAAGTACAAAGTGAGTTGCTTTCATCAACCAAGCACATAGCTTCTGTAGGTAGAGTAAACTAATCCAACTGGGATTAAGCAAATTTTTTTGGGGGGTGGGGGTTGAGTTGCTCTCAGCCTCTGATTGTTTTGTTTTTATTATTATTATTATTATTAACAAAGAAGTCACACTTTCTATCCTTGTATATCCTTATTCAAGTGTAACATATCGGGCCACCAGGGCCTAAAGTTAGGGATTAAGCAAATTTTTATGAGTTGAGACTATTGCCAATACAGCCTGACTCAATTTCTCATGACATTAGGTTACACAACACTAAAATCCTAGTTTCATTGTGATATGTAAGTATACACTAGATTTGAGATAATTGAAGGAGTCATTCAAGCACTTTTATTGCCGAGTAAAGAAACCACTAAGCTTTGAGACAGAGAAATTGGTTTCAAATAAATTCCAGAAGTATATATCTGTAGAGTCCAGTTCAGATCTTCTGAAATTTCTGAGACTGTTTTCTTGTAATAATAAAATAACTATATTGTATTTTAATAATTTTACATATATTTTCATCATTTCTTGGAAGTATATTGAAATTTCCAACACAGAGTAGATTTATATATTTATGTTCACTGTTATATCATTGTTGTTTTACTTATTTTGAATTATAAGGCTTAGGAACACAATTGTCTTGACAAGTTATTTGTGGTTTTCATTGGATAATTCTTTCCTTTATCTTTTATGACATTACTTTGTAAAGTACATTTTTTTACACTGATACATACATTTTACATTTCTTTGTACAGGTGGTGGCACAGTTTATCTTGTGTAATAACTGAATAATCTGAATGCTCTCTTCTGGGACTAAAATTTTGTGACTATTAGTATGTTTGCAGTTGCCCAGAGTTAATAATGTTCTACTGTTTTGACTTATTATTTTCTTTGCCTGGACTTTCTTTTCTGTCTTGTCTCAGCTACACATTCAAGAGTAGATGCTCACACATCTAGAACTGTAATTTTCAAGACAAAAAAAGGAATTTAGGTATAAGCCATTGGTGCTTCTTTTACCTGGAGATGCTAATTGTATTAAATATAGTATAAGTTATTCTATTACCTCACATTCCTTTAACTACTAGTTATGAAAAATATTATAGACAGTCCAGGTGTTTATAAAAATGTATAGAAATGTAATAAAAGGACAAGAAATATTACAAGGTTGGAAATATAATAATACTAAAATATATACATTACTTGGTCATGAAAGGGAACTGTATTTTGGCTGTAGAAGGTATCATTGATGGGTAGGAATCCTGTATTATTTTGAAGTGGTGTTTGCAGAGCTCTCGGAAATTAGAGTGAAAGTTGTAATATTAGATATGGTTAATGTGGCATAGTATAAATTTGGAACACTGAGATAGATGGTATATTTGTTTGTATGTGTTACTCTACTGGAAATAAAAGTCTTGATATGCTTCTTATATTAAGCTCATGTTTCTTTTTTAATTAATTTAATTTTAAGTGTATTGGTTTTTTTTTTCTTTATTTTGTATTTATTAAAAAAAAACACAGTAAAAAGAATTTAAAATGTGGAAGAGTTAACAATAGCTATATAGAGGATAAGAATGATAAGCATGGCTTATCAAGGGTAGAAATACAAATAAGATTGCTACACATATATTTTCTTTGTGTTCATCTTTCCCTCTGAATTTTTTTTTTCATCCCTGTATATCCTTATTCAAGGTCTCTTCCCCCTCCCACCACATCTGGTCACTTTTTTTTTTTTTCCTCTGCAACTCCCCATCCCCTCCCTGGGCAGGGAGCAGACAGTCCTATGATCCCCCTGACCCAATAATGCTTAGATCAGTCTCCACCTCTGGCCAAATCCAGTTCTTTCCCCCCTCCCTCAAGAGTGAGTCAGGTGTTCCTCTAGGTGGAGTGGGATCCAAAGGGTCAGTCCAGGGTGTTTCTGATCCCAAGCTGTTCAGTGGTTGTGGTTTGCCGCTTGGGCATGTTTGGCTTTTTTTTTTCTTGTTTGTTTGTTTAGAGACCACTAGTGAGTGAGTACATCCCCTGCTTATCTCTCTGAGTTTGTGAGAC
>PVIH01023322.1:0-25097 GCA_004025045.1 Sigmodon hispidus
ATTTTCCAAATCCATCCATTTGCCTGCAAATATAAGGATATCATTTTTCTTAGTGCTGCTTTGTACTCCATTGTGTAGATATACCACAGTTTGTTAATCCATTCTTCAGTTGAGGGTCATATAGGTTGTCTATACAGATTCTTACTATTACAAATAATGCTGTTATGAGCATAGTTGAGCTCATGCCATTGGAGTGCGTCTGTGTATCTTTAGGGTATACACACAGAAGTGGTATTGATGGGTCTTTGGAAAGATTGATTCTCAGTTTTGTGAGAAACCATCATACTCCATTCCAGAGTGGCTGAACAAGGTTACACTCCCATCAACCATGGAGGAGTGTTCTCCTTGCTCCATATCCTTTCCATCATAGGCTGTCATCTGTGTCTTTTATCTTAGCCAATCTGAAAGGTGTCAGGTGGTATTTCAAAGTTGTTTTGATTTGCATTTCTCTGATGGCTAAAGATGATGAGCACTTTTTCAAGTGCCTTTCAGCCATTCATAATTCTTCTGCTGACAATTCCCTTTTTAGATCTTTACCCCACATTTTATTGGGTTATTCAAGGTTTTACACTGGAGTGCTTTCAGTATATCTGTTACAGAGAGGTATGTTTATTATTACATATTCTCCTGTGGGAATTGTGTCAACACAGTCTCCAGCTTTTTTTTGTTAGTATAGTTTTCAGTTTCTTTTTTTATTATCAATAAAATCAAAGTTTTATCCATGTATTTCCTTGTTCAAGCTCATTTCCCCTCCCAAAACTTCCAGTCATTCTCTCTTCACACACTTTATTTCCTCCCCAGCAAAGGCTGGGGGTCTCACGGTCCCAATATGGCTTAGTTAAGCATCTACTACTGGCAGATCCACTGTTAACACCCCAATATCAAGACTGGGTCAGGTATGCCATGGAGGGATTGGGATACAAGGTGCCAGTCCAGTGTCTTTCAGATCCCAAGCTGTTCAGTGTTTGTGATTTGCAGCTGCTTTTTAACATTGTTTCTAGGACAAAGAGCCACCATCTCCTGCAGGACCAGTAAGAGTGTCATTATATATAATATTTATTTTATAAACTTGTATCAAAAGAAACTAGGATATCCCCCAAACCTCCTCATCTGTCAAGCATCCATGGTTATGAGTGAAGTTCCTCCCTTTTTCAGTGGCAATTGGTTTAGGACAGACTTCACCCTCACCGTCCATCCTATGAGGCTGATGCTGCTGTAACCTATTACTCTCTGGAGATTAACAAGCTTCTTCCCAAAGTGATCCAGGGCTAAACAAAAACCTCCTGGAGTTGCTGGTCACCAAGATTCATTCTCTGAGCTGTCTTTCTCCATACATATCAACCATTTGATTTTAGATGAGGAAATTGGACTTGCCTGAAGTGGATGCTGAGCTGATCCATCTTGGAACTCCTTGTCTATTTTGAGAAGGAGATGAGGGATGAGGAAGAGGGAGGCTGAAGGTTGACCAGAAAGGGTTGAGAGGAGGAGTAGGGGATACATGGATAAAAGAGACTTTATTTTATAAGTAAAATAAAATAAATCTTTTGTTTAAAAACAGCAAAAAATAAATCTTGTTGTATAATTAACCAAAGAAGCTATGAAACAGAGATTTCTTAAATGATATGTGTGTTTGTGCAAACATGGATACTTTACAAGTTTTCATTTTTTTCCTTAAGAAAGACCCTCCCTGATGTTATTTTCTTTTTTTATTGCATCTACAGAAATATTTTATTTTATCCTTTATTATAGCTTGTGTACTTTCTTTTCAAATATGCGAATCTGATATTGCGTGGGAAGTAGTTGATGGTATCTTAATTTTCTCATCACAATCTCCAAAATTAAAATCAAACAAGAAACACTTTTTTTTTCAACCCATTTACTTTCTAACTGCAAGTGGCATCATAAGAACCTCTTTCCTTGTCCTGAAACCTTTGCCTCCCTTCTTAATGCAGTCCATTTTTTTCCCTTTGGAGTATGGCATGTCCAGCACAAGTACATTTTTATTTTTCTTGTCAAACTTTGACAGTCCTCTTATTAGCAGTTTCATTTGCAGCTACAAATGGACATGTGATCCAGCCTGGCTGCTACATAGTTTTTTTTCTCCTTTTCCTTTCTTTATTAAAAAAAGTCTTTTTTCCATGCATCTCTCTGCTCACCCTCCTTTCCCTCCTCCAAATCCCTCCCAGTCCACCTTCAGCCTCTCCCAGACCATCCACCAATCCCCTTCCCCAAAAGGCAAGACATCCCAAGATGGGTTATTCAGCATGGCACATCCACTCCAGGAAGTTCTATTTTCTCATCCTAATATCAAGACTAGGCACTCCTTTTTGATGATTGGGCTCCCAAGATACCAGTTCAAGCAAAGAAACAGAATCTGATCCCTGTGTTTATTCTCTTGTTCTTTTCTCAGAGGGATCAAGAGCTCTGTCCTGTGCTCAATAATGGATCTCTACTCCCACCTCTATTTATTTTTGGTTGTGGATTCTGTGATGATACTTAAGGTGGTTATTCATTTGATTACAGGGGAGGTCCTGTTTAGTCACCCCCTACCTCTACTCTTGGTTGGAAACCGAGCCAGGGACTTCCTTTTAGTTCCTGGAGGTTTCTCTAGCTCCTGGTCTCTTTCCATTCCCACATTGGCTTCCTCTATCAAGATATTAGTCTTTTTTCTCTCTCATTGTTGCTCCTCTCACTGAACTATCTTTTTCTCTCATGATTTGTTCACACTTCTTCTTGGTTTCAACCCATTATTATCCCAAGTTGCTAAGGAGATCTTCATATTTTCTCTTCCTAGGGTATTCCCTGAATGTCTCTCTTAAGTTCCTCCTTATTCCAAGCTGTTCAGGGATTGTGGTTTGCAGCTTGGGTATTCTGTGCTTTTGTCTAAAAATCCACTTATGAGTGAGTAATCTCACACTTATCTTTCTGGGTTTAGGGATAGCTCACTCTGGAGGGTATTCTCCAAATCCATCCATTTCCCTGTAAATTTAGTATGTCACTTTTATTATTGCTGAGTAGTACTCCATTGTGTAGATGTACTTTAATGTGTTAATCCATTGTTTAGTTGAGCGGCACCTAGGTTTTTTCAGGTTTTGGGTATTATGAATAGTGATGCTATTTACATAGTTGAGCTAATAATGCCTTTGGGGTAATAATGTGAATCCTTTGTGCATATGCACAATAGCGGTATTGCTGGATTCTTGCCATAATATATTGCTTATTTTTCTGTTTGTTATTCTTTAAACATGATACTGGGTTTATAATTTACATTTTATATTACTTCAGAGTTCATCAATGTGATGTTTATGCATGTTCTGTTGTTGTCTGTTTTTGCTATTGACTTTCAGTTATACTCAAACTTTTTTGTTTGGATTACAACAATCACTGCTATTGTGTTCTATTGGTCACTGTAGAATTACTACCTTATTTAAGATGGTGCTGCCTCTTTTTGGAGAGATTTCTAACTCTTCACTATTTCACTCAGTGGACTTTCACTAAGTTTCAATACTGCTAATTTCTAGATTACTCTCAAACTTGCATTTCTGGAATAGACATACTTGCAGCATCAGTTGACAGCAATAACTTCTCAAAGAAATTGTTTTCTTCTTCTACCATTTCCCAGAATTTTGAGTGTTTTTTTCTTTCTATTATTATTATTATTATTATTATTATTATTATTATTAACAAAGAAGTCACACTTTCTAACCTTGTATATCCTTATTCAAGGTTCCTTCCCCCTCCCAACACATCAGGTCATTCTGTCTTCTCCACAAATCCCCATCCCCTCCCTGGGCAGGCAGCAGGCAGTCCTATGTTCCCACTGTCCCAATATTGCTTAGTTCAGTCTCTACTCCTGGCAGATCCAGTTTTCTCCCCCCCCCATGAGTGAGTCAGGTGTTCCTCTATGGGGAGTGGGATCCAAAGAGTCAGTCCAGGGTGTTTCTGATCCGAAGCTGTTCAGTGGTTGTGGTTTCCAGCTTGGGCATGCTTTGATTTTTTTCTTGTTTGTTTCTTTGTTTGTTTAGGGTCCACTAATGAGTGAGTACATCCCCTGCTTGCCTTTTTGAGTTTGTGATACACTCAGTAGTATTTTCTCCAAACCCAACCATTTGCCTGAAAATTTGAGGATATCATTTTTTTTTATTGCTGTGTGGTACTCCATTGTGTAGATGTACCACACTTTGTTAATCCCTTCTTCAGTTGAGGGACATCTAGGTTGTTTCCAGGTTCTTGCTATTACAAATAATGCTGCTATGAACATATTTGAGCTAATACCTTTGGAGTGTGACTGTGAATCTTTAGGGTATACACCCAGAAGTGGTATTGCTGGGTCCTTGGGGAGATTGATGCTCAGTTTTGTGAGAAACCACAATACTGTAGCTCTATAGTATAACTTGAAGTCAGGGATGGTGATACCTCCTGAGGTTTTCTTGTTGAGTAAAATTGTTTTGGCAACCTTGGCTTTCTTGTTATTCCAAATGAAACTGAGTATTTTTCTTTCAAGGTCCAAAAAAATATTGTGCTGGGATTTTGATGAGCAGTGCATTGAATCTGTAGATTGCCTTAGGTAGAATTGCCCTTTTTACTATTTTGATCCTACCAATCCAGGAACATGGGAGAGCTTTCCATTTTCTGATGTCCTCTTCAAATTCTTTCTTTAGTGATTTAAAATTTTTGTCTAATAGGTCTGTTACTTCTTTGGTTATAATTACTCCAAGGTATTTAATACTATTTGCAGCTATTATGAAGGGTACTATTTCCTTTATTTCTTTTTCAGCTCTTTTATCTTTAGTATATAGAAGGGCTACTGATTTCTTTGAGTTAATCTTGTATCCTGCTACATTGCTGAAGGTGTTTATCAGCTGTAGCAGTTCCTTGGAAGAATTTTGTGGGTCACTTATTTATACAATCATTTCATTTGCAAATAGAGATAGCTTGAGTATTCTTCTTTCAAGGTCCAAAAAATATGGAATCTGTAGATTGCCTTTGGTAGAATTGCCATTTTTACTATGTTGATCCTACCTATCCAGAAACATGGGAGAGCTTTCCATTTTCTGATGTCCTCTTCAATTTCTTTCTTCATTGATTTAAAATTTTTGTAAAATAGGTCGGTTACTTCTTTGGTTATAGTTACTGTAAGGTATTTAATACTATTTGTTGCCATTATAAAGGGTAATGTTTGCCTTATTTCTTTTTCAGCTATTCTGTCTTTAGTTTATAGAAGGGCTACTGAATTCTTTGAGTTAACCTTGATTCTTGCTTTATTGCTGTAGGTGTTTATCATCCATAAAAGTTCCTTGAAAGAATTTTGTTTGTCACTTATGTATACAATCATATCATCTGCAAATAGAGATAGCTTCACTTCTTCTTTTCCAATTTGTATCCCCTTAATCTCTTTTTATTCTCAAATTGCTTTAGCTAAAATTCTCCTTCCTTGTGTCTTTGAGTGGCTTGGATATTAGGATTGTGGTCTCATAAAAGGAATTTGGCAATATTCTTTCAGTTTCTACTCTGTGAAATAGTTTGAGGAGTAACAGTAGTAATTCTTCTTTGAATATCTGGTAGAATTTGGCACTGAAACCATCTGGATCAGGGCTTTTATTTTTGGGGAGGTTTTTAATGACAGCTTCATTTTCCTTAAGGGTTATAGGCCTGTTTAGGTAATTAATCTGATCTTCATTTAATTTTGGTAGATGGTACCTGTCCAGAAAGTTGCCCATTTCTTCTGGGTTTTCCATTTTTGTGGAATACAATTTTTCAATGTATGATCTGATAATATTCTGTATTTCCTGGGGTTCTGTTGTTATGTACCTCTTTTCTTTTCTGGTTTCTTAATTTCAACATACTCTCTCTCTGTTTTTTGATTTGTTTGGCTAAGGGTTTATCTATCTTGTTGACTTTCGCAAAGAACCAACTCTTAGAATCATTGATTCTTTGTATTGTTCTTTTCCTTTCAATTGTATTGACTTCAGCTCTAAATTTGATTATTTCCTGCCGGCTACTTCTTCTATGTGAGTTCGCTTCTAATTGTTCTAAGGCTTTCAGCTGAGCTGTTAGTTTGAAATTTCTTTAGGTTTTTCATGTAGGCATCTAGCGCTATGAATTTTCCTCTTAAGAATGCTTTCATTGTTTCCCACAAGTTTGGGTACATCGTAGATTCATTTTCATTAATTTCTAGGATGACTTTGATTTCCTTCTTAATTTCTGCCTAGACCCAGAGATGGTTCAGCTGAGTGATGTTTAGTTTCCATGATTTTGTAAGCTTCCTTTGATTTTTGATATTGATGAACTCTAACTTTAGGCCGTGGTGGTCCAATATGTTACAAGGGATTATTTCCATTTGTTTGTATCAGTTGATATTTGCTTTATGACCAATTATATGGTCAATTTTGGAGAAAGTTCCATGAGGAGCTGAGAAATAAGCATATTCTTTTGCATTTGGGTGGAAGCTTCTGTAGATATCTATTAAATCCATTTGCATCATAGCCTCTTTTAGACTCCTTATTTCTCTGTTGAGTCTCTGTCTGGTTGACCTATCCAGGGTTGAAAGTGGGGTATTGAAGTCTCCCACTATTAGGGTGTAAGAATTGATGTGGGATTTGAGCTTTAGCAGTGTTTCTTTTACATAGGTAGGTGCCCTTATTTTAGGAGCATAAATATTCAGGATTGAAATCTCCTCTTGGCCAATTTTTCCTGTGATGAATAAGTAATGTCAATCTTGGTCCCTTTTAATTGCTTTAGCTTAAAGTCTACTTTGTTAGATATTAGGATGGTAACTCCCGCTTGTTTCTTACGACCATTTGACTGGAAAAATCTTTTCCCAACCCTTTATTCTAAGCCTGTGTATGTCTTTGCGTGTGTTTCTTGTAGGCAACAGAAGGATGGCTTCTGTTGTATTCATTTTGTTAGTGTGTGACGTTTTATAGGAGAGTTCAGTTCATTGATATTACGGGGTATTAGTGACCACTGATTGATATTTCCTGCCATTTTTTTGTGGTAACTTTTTTGTATTTTCTTTTTATGGAGTATTCTTCTGTGGAATTATTTATTGTTTGTGGTTTCATGGGTTTATCGTGGTCCTTAGGTTGGAGTTTTCTCTCTAATACTTTCTGTAGCGCTGGATTGGTAGATAGATATTGTTTCAGTCTAACTTTGTCATGAAATATCTTGCTTACTCCATCTATGGTGACTGATAATTTTGTAGGGTATAGTATTCTAATTTGGCAGCCATGCTCTTTTAATGTCTGTTTAACTTCTGACCAAGCCCTTCTAGCTTTCATTGTTTCTATTGAATAGTCAGGTGTTATTCTCATGGGTGTGTATTTATATGTAAGTTGGCCCCTTTCTTTTGCAGCTTTCAAAATTTTTTCTTTGTTCTGTATGTTTTGTGGCTTGATATAATGTGGCACGCTGACATTTTTGGGGAGTCATATCTATTTGGTGTTCTGTAAGATTCTTATATCTTTATAGGCATTTCCTTCTTCAGGTTAGGGAAGTTTTCTTCTATGATTTTATTGAAAACATTATCTGTGCCTTTGAGCTGGTATTCTTTTCCTTCTTCTATTCCTATTATTCCCAAGTTAGTTCTTTTCATGGTGTCCCAGGTTTCCTGAACATTTTGTGTTATAGCTTTTTTGGTTTTACTGTTTTCTTTGACTGATATATCTATGTAAGCTACTGAGTCTTCCACTTCAGAGAGCCTATCTTCCATCTCTTGAACTCAGTTCATTATGCTTGTATCTGAGGTTCCAGCTTTTTTTTCAGGTTTTCTATTTTCATCTTTGCCTCATTTTGTGCCTTTTTTTATTGCTTCTAATTCAGTTTTTAGTTCCTGGCATGTTTCTTTTATTTTTTGGTTTACTTTTTCCTCATTTTCTTTCATGGATTTGTTCATCTCTTTCAATTTTCTGTTTGTATATTCTTCTATTTCTTTAAGGCCATTTTTCATATCTTTCTTGAGAGTTTCAATGATCATCATAAAGGAATTTTTGGTGTTGCTTCCTTCTGTTTCCTCTTCATTGCTCAGTTCAGGTCTTGTAGTTGTAGCACCACCAATTCCTTCTCGAGTTACCTTGTTGTTTTATATTATTATATATATTTTTGCACTGACATTTTCCCATGGCTTCAGTGGTTCACGATTAGGTGGCTCCTGGTCAGTTGTGTTATGCGGGCTTGTGTGTCTACTGTCACCTCTGAACAAAAGGTCTCCTTAATCTCTAACTCTGCTCTGGGCAAGGGACTGAATTTCATTTCTTCTCTGTTTGAACAGTTAGAGGCAGAGTGGCTGTCTGAGTTCCCTTAGTAGCAGCAGCTGGGGGGACCCTGTTCTCCAAAGTTTAACTCTGTCTGCTACAGAGTGTGTGGGGACACGTTTCACAGACAGCACCTGGTCCCAGAACTGGAACCTGACCAGAACACAATTTTCCCTGGCAGGGATTCAGGTGCTGGGACCTGCTGATCCCACCTCACCTTTGTGTGGAGTCTGAGTCTGTCTTTCTGAGTCCTCAGTCCTTCTCTGTTTGATCAATTGGAAGTGGGTGGCCATGCTCACTCCCTCAGCAGCAGGTGGGGGGTTCCTGACAGTCAAAGTTTGTCTCTGCCTGCTACAGAGTGTGTGGGGACACGCTCCACAGACAGCACCTGGTTCCAGAACCAGAACCCGGGGAACACAATTTTCCCTGGCAGGGATTCAGGTGCTGGGGCCTGCTGAACCCACCTTACCTTTGGGCAGGAGTCTGAGTCTATCTTTCAGAGTTCTCAGTCCTTCTTTGTTTGATCAGTTGGAGGTGGAGGCAGTTCCAATTCCCTTAGCAGCAGCTGGGGGGACCCTGACATTCAAAGTTTATATCTGTCTGCTACAGAGTGTGTAGGGACATTCTTCCCAGACAGTACCTGGTTAAGTGTTCTTTCAGATGTTGAAAGTTGTGGGGAGAATATTTTTAATTTCTGACAAGTTTGCTTTGACTTTGAGATGTAAGCTTCTAGCATCTCAGGTCTTAAATTAGTGTTCCCTAGGACTCCCACAGAATAAATTCTGGACTGCTTTTTTTGTTTTTGTCTTTTGTTTAATATAGTAAATGGAGACTAATATTCACTGTATTCAGTATTAGAGTGGATTTACAGATGGAAAATAATAAACAAATTTTGCCTCAATGCGTTATCTCTCTCTTCTTCTTCCTCTCTCTCTTCTTCCTCTCTCTCTCTTCTTCTTCCTCTCTCTCTCTCTCTCTCTCTCTCTCTCTCTCTCTCTCTCTCTATTTCTCTCTCTTATTTTTACTCTTTTCCTCCACCCACCATTTCCTTTTATTGGTTGTTTATTTACTGTACATTTTTTTGCTCTCATGAAATTTTGAATATATTTTTACTATTTCCTTAGTACTATTAATTTGAAAGTATAATTTCTGTCATTTATGAAAAAACACACTGACTTAAATATTTCTTTGATTTAATCCCAAAGTTCTTATCAGAGTACATAATAGATTTCTGTTTGAAGGCTTTAAACGGATATCTTTCAGTAATTTCTCATACTGCCTGTGATCCTATTTTTACCTGTTGGTTGACAACAGCCACTTCCACATACATACACTGCTCAGATATCTTTTTATATATTTATGTTGACCTCTTTGCATGGGCCTCTCCAGCCCAGCCCAGCTGTTCAGAAGTTATAAACCAGGAGTTTGAGGTGAGAAATGAGCTGTATCAGACAGGCAGGGGGAACAAGATGGAGTCACAGGCACAGGTCCTCATGTCCCTGCTGCTCTGGGTGTCTGGTGAGAATTGAAAAATATTATAATTCTTTTAGAGTTATATCTTCATATATAAAAATTTACAGTGTTTGCTAGCACACAATATTTTTTAAACTAATGTGTAAGATACACACTCTGACAATATGCCATTACAAGGATATTAAATGACAAATTTCAACTGCTACTATACTCAGTGTTTGCATATTATGTATTTTTGTTTTCAGGTGCCTGTGCAGATATTGTGATGACCCAGTCTCCATCCCTTCCTCTCAGTAGGAGAGAAGGTCACCATGAGCTGCAGGTCCAGTCAGAGTCTTTTGAATATTATATTCCAAAAGAACGCATTGGCCTGGTACCAGCAGAAACCAGGGAAGGCTCTTAAACTGCTGATCTACTGGGCTTCCACACGAGAGACTGGAGTCCCTGATAGCTTCATAGGCAGTGGGTCTGGGACAGATTTCACTCTCACCATCAACAGTGTCCAGCCTGAAGATCTGGCAGATTATTACTGTCAGCAGGGTTACAGCTTACCCTCCCACAGTGCTTCAGCTTCTAACAAAAACCTTCTCTGAGTCTTACTAGCTACCTACACCACATACAGCACTGGATCTGCACACTTCCTCCTTCTCCCTGAGAGCCAGTGTGCATGAAACATCGAAGAAAAAATTTACAGAATCCGGCAAAATATAAAGAGTTCAATGTTTCTTATGTTTTTTGGTTTGAAAAGTCTTTATATGAAAGTGCAAAGGAGAACTCAGCATTATCTTATTTCTTCTGAACACAATCTTTGTTGCTTGAATATGGGAAATTTATCTTCTCTATAGTTCTGGAATTATGTTACCCATCATAAATTTCTTTGGACTAACATGATGATGAAGAGAAACTGAATTCTGTGTTGAAAACTCTAGGAAAGACTTTTTCCTGCTTCTAATGAAATCTGGTTGTTTTTTTTTTAAATAACCCTTGGTTTCTGGGTTATTTAAAAAGCATTATCCTTTTATGTTGCATACCTTCATCTAAACTGACTTGCATTATAATATTTGGTAAGTTTATGTATATATGTGCGTATATAAACGTGTATGTGTGTTTCTATATGGATTCTTCAAATACTTTAGTGTTAGTCACCTCTCTTTCACTCACTCCCCTTTTTACCTTTTCATCTTCCTCTCCTTCTAAATATCACTCTCCAGTTACCTTTTATCTCTCCCTCCATCCCACACATTTTCTACTATATCCTCTAAACTGATGTTCACATCCTCGTCTTCTGGTTGCTACAGGGGCTCCAAGTAAAACACAAAACTCTCAAAGATTCAAAGTGAAGACCACACATTAGAAAGAACATATAGTATTTGTGTTTCTGGTTCTGAATTTCCTTACTTGGTATAATTAAAAGTTTCAACTATGTAGCTTTACTCAATAGCAAAAGCAGGTAAAGCTTGGTTCTAGTAGAGTTCAAGTTTCAGGTAATTAATGTTTTCATCTTATGGTTACTCTTTAATTCTCAAATGTCAGTATGGGAATGTCTATCACAACTTTTGTTTTTTATCAAAAGTTTCCTTTCCAATAATATCTATGGGTTGAAGACATCAGGAGAAATTGACCCACAAAAACAGGGCTCACAGGGACTCACAGAAACTGAAGTGACAAATATGGACCCTGTGTGGGTCTAATAAAGGTCATCTGCATATACCCATGTTTGTGTAGCTTGATGTTCTGGTGAGAAACACAACAATGCGATTAGGGGTATTTCTGCCTCTCTCACTCGTATTTGAGACACCTTTCCTCCTACCAGTTGCCATGTTTAGTTGTGTCTTGAGGGCTTGTGCCCAATCTTATCCTATGTTTTAAGGCCATATTTGATAGATATCCTTGAAAAGCCTGCTCCATTATTTTTTTATTTTGTGTGTGCGTCTCTCTCTCTCTCTCTCTCTCTCTCTCTCTCTGTGTGTGTGTGCGTGTGTGTGTATGTGTGTGTTTGAAAAAGAGGAATTGATCTGGGTGAGAAGGGGAAGAACAGAGGAAATGGAGAGGAAACTGGTCAGCATGTAATGTACGAGAGAATAATATAAGTTTAAAGTAAAACAATGTCCTAACTGTATTACTCACATGTCAAATCATTATAAAATTTAAATGTTATTTAGATTGCTAACAGAACCTAATATCTTTACATTAAGTAATAATGTTGATTGTGTAGGACCTAACAACCAATGCCTTTTTGTAATGTGAAATCAAGGTTTGACTCTTAATGCTTTATTTAAAAAAGAATTATTTTCTTTTATCTTTCACTTTTTAGTACTCTTTAGTTAATTGCCCTTCTATTTCTCTATGTAAGTGTGCTTTTATGTGTTTGTGTGTATGTGTGTACATGTTTCTAGGTGAATATGTGACATGACATAGTTGTAAAGCTCAGATGACAGCTTGGATAGAGGACATGATTGTCAATTGGCTTCTGGAGACCAAACTTAGATTTGGCATCAGCCTTTGTCACAAGTGTCTTTGGCATGTGAGCTATCTTGTTGCCCTTAAAAATCTTTCACTAATATAAATTTGTAGTATGAGTTTCTAGACAGGACTTTGTGGCTGTTGGTAGATGGTAGGAGTGGATGTTGGTATGAGCAGAGAGTAGACAATAGGTGGGAATGGAGAGGGGCAAAGAGGGAGAGAAAATTATGGATGAGTTTAAGATGAAAATATTAAACTAGAGCAATTTCTCAAATAAAATATTTTGTACAAGAGCTGGCCCCCTTCAGATGTCTACTAATAAAGACAATTGCAGGGAGGAAAACTCTGAGTCTGTTCTGAGGAAAGGAACAAAGAACTGATTTATGAGAGAAAGAAATTTTGTCTGTGTGACTATTTTCACATACAGCTAGGGGAATTTATATATATGCCCCAGATGTCTGGGGAAAATTGTGGCCAATAAATGATTAATCAAATTGCTAGAAATTCCTGGAAATTAACCTCAAAGTAATAACAAATGGGAAAGCTACAATTACACACACAAAAATTTATTACAGGAAATAGTTAATAAATTTGAAAGGCAATTAACACCAAAATTTTTTGAGTTTTGGCTTACACCCACTAGAGCCTTTGGCTCAGATTGATTACCCTTATTGGTATAAACTAAGTTTCTACCTCATATTTCTTCCACCCACAGCAATTTTCCATATGAAGCATGGTAAATATGGTGACACTGTATATTTTTACTCTTGACAGAGTAAACATCAATTCCTAACAAAGCCATACCTTCACCACAAATTCAAGACAAGTTCCAAGTAATGCCCTTTTCTAAGAATCACTTTTCTACTCTGTAGCACCTTCATGGGAATCATTGACAAGAACATGTTTGGCTGAACATTTAAGATGATGACCAAGTCCTACATATCATTTAAAACATTTGACTATTTAGGGGGTCTTTACTCCAGATATCTATGCTTTAAAATATTATTTATAGTACAAGAATCCAAGTGGAAATCAGTGTTTTTATATCAAACCACAGTAGTATTTTATGTAAAATCCATCTCAAATTTTATGTGATACAATGCTAGCTTCCCAGAGTGCTGGTTAGATAGTGTTAGGACTTTCAAAATTCAGGTCAAGTGTTAAGTCATTAGGTAATCATGCACATCTATGAGGAGTTATTTTGGGCCTTAATGCCTCCCTTTTTTGTTTTATGGCTCTGAAATAGTCTCATTTTTTATTATCATATGTTAATCAACACAAAGTGAAGGCAATATGCCCATCCTATTATATTTTGTGCATATCTGAGTGAGAGCAGCAACATTTATCACTGAAATGCATTATGCCTCACAATCCCACAAATAAAGCTTAAGAAGTTTCTATCTTCATATACTTCAAAGTGAAGAGTGAGAATTGGAAGTTTGAGATATTGATGGGTTTTATAACAAAACTTTTGTATTTCTTTATAAACATTCAAGCTACTTTTCATTTTTAGTGGGTAGTGATACTTGTAAAATTTTTGTTAGTGTCCTCACCTCTTAGATATTAAGTCAAAATAAGAAAACAATTTTCAGTAAAAAATGCATATTCTTTAGTAAAATTGAAGCTTGACGGGCTGTCAGAAATGGTCAGTGCCAACACTTTTTAAAAGTCCAGAAGAAAAACATATAAATTTTAAAATAATCAGTGAGAACATTCCCTTTTGATGAAAAGTTCTATTAAGAGACCATTCAGAACCTATAATTCTTCTTTCAGAACCTTCACAATTTCTTGAATTTTGCAGAAGCTACTGAGAAAGACAAAACATTTTTTCTCAGGTTTAATTGTCATCTACTTTATGATGAATGCTTTAGAAGCTTATGATTTCTTTCTTTTGATCTTCAGATTAAAAGTACACCATTGCGAAGCAAACAACATGTAGAAAGCCTTAGCCAAACTGATTCATTCCATCATGTGTGTTACACCATGGGAGGCACTGTTAAACAAATAAGTTCATTAAAATGGCTGAAAGTCATTTGAAAAAGTACTCATCATCTTTAGCTATCAGAGAAATGCAAATCAAAACAACTTTGAGATACCACCTGACACTTGTTAGATTGGCTAAGATAAAAGACATAGATGACAGCCTATGCTGGAGAGGTTGCAGAGCAAGGGGAACAATCCTCCATTGTTGGTGGGAGTGTAAGCTTGTTCAGCCACTTTGGGATGCAATATGGTGGTTTCTCAGAAAAGTAGAGATCAATCTCCCCAAGGATCCAGCAATACCACTACTGGGCATATACCTAAAGACACACAGTCGTACTCCAAGAGCATTAGCTCAATTATGTTCATTGCAGCATTATTTGTAATAGCAAGAACCTGGAAACAATCTAGATGCCTCTCAACTGAAGAATGGATTAACAAACTGTGGTACATCTACACAATGGAGTACTACTCAGTAGTAAGAAAAAATGATATCTTAAAATTTGCAGTTAAATGGATGGATTTGGAGAATAGCCTGAGTGAGGTATCACAAACTCAGAATGATAAGCAGAGGATGTACTCACTCATTAGTAGACTCTTAAAAAAAAGGAAAAGCATGCCCAAGCTGTAAACCTCAACCACTCAACAACTTGATTTCAGAAACACCTTAGACTGACTCCTTGGATCCCAAATCCCCTAGAGCAACACCTGACTTAGACTTGATGTTGGGGGAAGAAGTGGATTTTCCAGGAGTGGAGGCTGAACTAAGCAATCTTGGGACCTTGGGACCACCTGCCCATGGGGTGGGATGTGGAGATGTGGAGAAAAGAGAATGACTTCATGTGGTGTGAGGGGGAAGGGACCTTGAAGGGACCTTGGATAGAACATGTGAGTTCTTTATTCATAATCAAAATAAATAAATAAATAAAAAGAATTAAAAAATAAAGAAACACAGTAGTTAGACATTACAATCAAATTTATAGTTACATAGTTACATTAAATATGTTTTTAAGGTCAACAGATATATTTTAGATGAACAGGTTTTCTTCAAATACTTCAAAGATCTACATAATATGGAATTTAAGACCTTTGAATAATACAGGATCTTTTTCATTTTATGACAATGAAATATGTCTGTTCCTGGCAGCAACAATATACTTCAGAGAATTTGATGTGTACATAGAAACACTATATGGAGCTAACGTTCTTTGGAACAAAATTTAGCCACTGGGAAAGAAAGTGACCTTGCCTTGGCTGCTGACAGTGTGATATCCAAAATTATCTATTCTCTGGGCTCTTTATCATTGGAATTATAGAATTTGAAATTTGTTTTTATTTTTCTTTCCCAGGTTATCTTCTTTTTTAATAGCTCAGAGTGATGCTTTTGGCTGTTTTTCAAGTGTCGCATGCCTCACACTGAGATGGTTTCAGTATATCTGCAACAGTAGTTTTGTGTGTTTATCATTCTAACTCATCTACATTGTGATGACCCATCTTTGGCTTCCTTAGCTGTGTTTGTGGAACAAAAAGCCACCATTTCTTTCAAGTTTAGTGACATTGTCAATAAACTGGGTATAAATGTTGTGTATTGGTATCAACCAATACAAAATGATAGCTTCTCATATGCCTAATATAAAAGAATTTAATTTAGCATCTGGGATCCCATCTAGGTTAAGTGATATTGAGACTTATGTAGACTTCACCTTTACCCTCCATCATGTGAATGCTGATCATTCTGCAATCTAATACTGTCTGCAAGAAAAAGAGTTTCTGCCCAAAGCCTTCTAGGTCTAAGGAAAAATCTCTTGGGGTTGATACTTCCTCAGTCTCAATTTCTCAGATCAGATGCCTTTTCCTATGAGACATTCCAACTAAGAACTTATTAGACCTTTGAATTATAATAGTAGTATATGTGAATATGAGGGTTTAAGATTTTTCTCACTGTCAAATATTTGAAGAGTAAATGTCTGAATTTCTCTTCTGTTGTATACAATGTTCTTCACTGTCAATGCATTCAATTCAGGTATCACAAACAGGAGAAATGCCTATCATGAAAGATCATCACTTGCCAGGTAACCTAGGGATTGTCTTAATGATGTGGTCATGTATAGAATTGATGGTTAGTTTCCAGGAGGACATAAAGTCCAGTATCATTATCCTCCTTGTGTTCCACACTAAGGATATAGCCAGGATATCTGATACTCTGTCCATATTTCAATTTGGGACTGCAGAGTTTTGTGCTGATTGAGAGCAATTATGGATTCTAACTTAGTGTTATCAGCTACACAGTCAATCTTGCTTTCTCTATGCTAGACTCAGGTAGTTTGTCATTGGCCTTGAGTCCTGCCTTATCCCCAGTGATGTCTGTTCATTCTAAGTGCAGGCTTCTTGCCTCCTTCTTCATTCCATGTTCATTGCTAATGGCTACTTCTGCTCCCGATGATATTTAGGTTAAAATCTCTTTTTGGATCCACCTTACCCTTCTCTTCTGAACCAAAGCAACTTTTTTTTTTCATTTCATCACATCCAACTATTTTCTGTTGGTTAGAAGTATCACAATGCAAAAATACTTTGTTGTCAGAAGATAAAAAATCATTCTGGGGCTAGAGAAATGGCTCAGTAGTACAGAGTCATTCTTGTTCTTGCAAATTACATTCTTTTAGATTCCAGCATTCATGTGGCAGGTCATGACCGTCTATCACTCTAGTTCTAGTGTGTCCATTACTTTTTACAGAAATTAAAGTTCATCATGTATACATATAATGAACACATAAAATACAATACACATAAAATACAAATAAAGTCATCTATTTAAATGTTTAATTTTGAGAGATCAAAGTGTTCAAGTAACCAACTCACATCCTTTACAGCAGAGCAGTGACAGTACCCTCCCCACAAGAAACCACAAAATAGCAGAAGGTAATTTTGAGCCAGCCACAAAATCACTTGGGATACACTAAAGTACACTAGGGAATTCTTTGCTAATCCTAACTGTCCCAGGGTGACACAAGTGCAGGTGTCTTTAAGTACCATGTCAAGCTTTTCTGACCTGATTTGCATATTGAGACTTTAGCTACAGGACAGATTTTTCAAAATATCTTTAAAGGCAGCTTGCATATGTCCAAGAAGCAGCTTCTAGTCCAGCTCTCAGAGATGGATTCAGCTGCTCTCCTGTTGTGGGTACTGTTGACCTGGGTTGCAGGTAAGAGGATGCAGTGCTGGGAGCCTCCTCTGTGACTGTTACTGTTTTCTATGCCTCCTTGTCCTGATCATTGAAATTTAATAAGTTTTAAGTTTTCTTTTTTATTTTTAGAGTATATTTTGTGAATGTTGTTACAGATTTCACATATATGATGGTTTCACATAGTGTATTTGCAGTATATCTGTGACAGCATGGTGTGTTCATTATTCCAGGTTCTACTGCAGACATCCTGCTGACCCAGTCTCCACCTTCATTAACTGTGCCACTAGGACAAAGGACCACATTGTCCTGCAGGTCCAGCCAGAGTGTCACTATAGGCAAAATTAATTTTATGCACTGGTATAAACAGAAACCAGGACAGCCTCCTGAACTCCTCATTTATGGAGCATCTAACCGAGCATCTGGGGTCCCAGCCAGGTTCAGTGGCAGTGGATCTGGAACAGACTTCACCTTCACCATCGGTCCTGTGGAGGCTGATGATTCTGCAATCTATTACTGTCTTCAGAGTAAGGAGCTCCCTCCCACAGTGCTCCAGGGCTAAACAAAAACCACCCGAGGTTGGTGCTCACTGAAGCTCAGTCTTTGAGTTCTTTCTCACAAGATATCTCAAATATGTGATTTTAAAAACCTTGTTTGTAAAAGCAGTGAAGCTGTTAAACTGATTTGTGTCTCCAATAGTTGACTTACTACTTAGCTTCTTTTTAAAAGTTGTTTATATATACCCACTCTTGGACCCCCTTCTTTCCCTCTACCCAGTCATCTCCAATTTCCTCCATTCCATCCCACATTCATTCCTAGAAAGGGTAAGGACTCCCTGGTGAACAAATGAGATTTGGTATGTCCAGTTGAGGTGGGATCAAGGCCCTCCCCCTAATATCAAGGCTGAGCAAGATGTTTCTCAGTAGGGAATGTTCTCCAAGAAAACAATTCATGCACTAGAAAGAAATGCTTGCTCCCATGGGCAGAGGCTCTGTAAACTGTCCCTGTCATTCCCATTCAGATGGGCTATTTTAGTCCCAGGCAGGTTCTCCAGCTGTCAGTTTAGAGTCAGTGAGTTCCGAACAGATCAGGCCAGCTGTCTCTGAGGGTTTTCTTTCCATGATCTTAAACCTTTGCTCATATAATCCCTCCTCCCTCTCTTTGACTGGATGGGGACCTTGGCCAGTGCTTAGCTGCAGATCTCTGGACCTGCTTCCATTCATTTCTGGATGAAGGCTCTATAATGACAATGAGGGTTGTCATCAATTGGATTATACGGAAAGTCAGTTTAGGTATCTTTTCTATTTTTGCTTGAAGTCTTAGCTAGGGTCATCTTTGTGGATTCTTAGGTATTAACCCTAGTATAAGATTTTTCTCTAACCTCACAATGGCTCCCTCTATCAAGGCATTTTTTTGTTATTCTCTGTCTCTGTTCCTTCCCCAACTCAACAATCTTATTCCCTCATGTTCCTTTTCCCCCTTCCCTCTTTCTCTCCCCCAATTTTTGGTCCAAATTTACCCAGAAGATTTTCTCTATTTGCCTTGCCTTTGGGGGGTGAGGGGGTCCATGGATGTCTCTCTTAGGATTCTTCTGTTATATAATGTAAAATCTGAAAAGAACCAATAAAACATTTAAAGAAATAGCAAATAAAAAAAGGAACCTAGAGGGGAAGAATAATCTGTGACACCATATGCTTTAGTCAAGTTATTTCAGAGGCAATGTTCAGATTGGAGGCACAAACTTCAGTTATTGTAAGAACTGAGTATTTGGTATTATCTCATTGAGGATCTTGTTTTTTTTGGCATATTCTAGAAGCCATCTAAAGTCATATATTCAACCTAAAGTTCCTGTACATGTGAGATGTTTAGTAGTCAAACCAGAAAAATGAATTGACAGCAAAGAAGCAATGGTACCCTCAACCACTGGTTGCTGGAAAATTTTGTTATGTAAGGAAAATCTTAGATTTCAATAGACTTACATCTAAGTTTAATGGCTGAATCCAATCTGGAGTTACTGATGTGTTATTATATGAACTGTTGTAAAGTCCAGGGTTCTAAAGCTCTATAGGCTTACTTGACAGTAATAAGGCCTCCCTCTAGCAAAATTATTAACAGTTATGTGATCATGAAATGAAAAATCAAGTCTCTTTTTTGTTCATATCTCAACACTGGTTGCTTTCTCTACACATCATGCTCTCCAGAGTTTTTATCCAACCAGGACCTATGGCAAGGTGCATGTCAGAGAGCGTATGAGGCTATTTCCAGCACACACATCACAAAGCTAAATGTGACCAGCAGAAGCTGCTTGCATGCTAAGTAGGGAAGGGGTCAGCATAACAGTAGAACTGCTGAGTGTCAGGCACTTGTTCATCATAGGTATAGGAATAGAAGGCAACCTTAAAGACATGAATGAACAAGATTTCCTGGGTCCTGTGTATATAACAGGCATTACAAGACTTCTGAGGGCAAAAAGTTTACTCACTACTTCACCCATTATCTATTGTGTGAGAACATTATGTTCTCTGTTCTTCATTTTCATTATCTATGTATAGTATTAAAATACACATTATTTTACACTTTCTTTTATCTAATATTAAATGAATACAAAATTTATTTATTGAAAAATCAATTTTTATTTTATTTTCATTTTAAGGTAATCAATGAGTGTATGTTTTTCAGTATAATTTGTACAATCACATAAGCATCCTTTGTTTTCAAGTACATTAAGAGCACATTGACCTATGCGCTCCTAACTTTTCCATCGCAGGAAAAACTAACATAATGAATTCAATGCTGGTTTAGTTTTGGAGGTTCTCACCTATTGGAGAAGGTCGCTGTGAGAGTCTGATCTGAATACGTTAGGACAGGAGTGTGTAGAACAAAGTTGAGAAAACACCAGGAGAGAGGAGGCAATCACAGGCATATAGTTCTTCCCATGAGTACAGTGTTAGTGACCTCACATCTCCCCAGTGGCACTGTGTTCACTCATGTTCCACTATCGACCAAAAAGCAATGACAAATTTCACTTCTAATCTAACTATGACACATTCATTTTTCTTGAGCTTATTAAAATTAATTGTTTTCTCTTTTTGAGAAGTATCACAAAGTAAAAGTAGTAAGAAGGTTGGGACTGGAGCAGTATCTCAGTGGTTAAGAGTCTGTCCTGCTCTTGTGCAGGACATGGTCAATATTCCAGGATCTATTTGGCAGCTCATAGCCTCCTCTATGTCTACTTCTAGTGGATCCAATGTTTTCTTTTGAGGTCCAAGGATAAAATTTCCACATGTGGTCCACAGATATAGATGCAGACAAAACACCTTACACATAAAATTATAGTTAATTAAAGATTAATTCTGAATGATCACAGTGCTCCTGCAACTCATGTCCTTTACAGCAGAGCAGTAACAGTGTGCTCCCCACAAGGAGCCTCAGAATAAGAGAAAGTTATGATTCCACAAGCCAGCCACAAAATCACTTGAGATACACATTAAAATACTCTAGAATATTCTTTTCTAATAATACCTGACATAATATAACATAAGAGCAGGACTCCCTATGAATAACAACCCACATTTTCTGAGATTAATTGCATATTCAGGCAATAGATGCCATTCAAATTGCTCAAAGAATTTTTTAAGCCAGCATACCATTGCCCATGAAGCAGTCCCTAGGCCAGCTTTCAGAGATGTGGTCAACTGTTATTATGCTGTGTATGCTACTGCTCTGGATGTTCATGTGTAAACAAATATGCTAAATAATTCCAACAATATTCTTGTTAAGAAACATGAATCACCTATTTTGGAGATATGTTAAGAAACAAGAGTGTTACAGACTTCATAAAATTGCTGGAGGTTTGCAAGTTGGTTAAAGCTGTCTGCATGAAAATCAGTGTGTCCTTGTCAATAGGACAAAAAGACAGCCTACAGAATGTGAAAAGATTTTCACCAACCCTACAAGTGATAGAGGACTGATCTCTAAACTATATAAAGAACTCAAAAATCTAGAACCCAAAACCTTGAACAACCCAATCAAAAAATGGGGTTCAGATCTAAAAAGGGAATTCTCAGCTGAGGAATTACGAATTCCTGAAAGGCACCTGAAAAAGTGCTCATCATCTTTAGCCATCAGAGAAATGAAAATCAAAACATCTTGGAGATACCACCTAACACCTGTTAGATTGGCTAAAAGGCACAGATGACAGCCTATGGTGGAAAGTATGTGCAGCAAGGGGAACACTCCTCCATTGCTGGTGAGAGTGTAAACTTGTTCAACCACTTTGGAACTCAGTATAGCAGTTTCTCAGAAAATTGTGAATCAGTCTCCCCAAGGACCCAGTAATACCACTTGTGGTATTACTGGTATTACACTTCTGGGTGTATACCCTAATGATGCACAGTCATACTCCAAAGACATTAGCTCAACTATGTTCATAGCAGCATTATTTGTAATAGCAAGAACCTGGAAACAACCTAGATGTCCCTCAGCTGAGGAATGGATTAACAAACTGTGGTACATCTACACAATGGAGTACTACTCAGCAGTAAGAAAAAATGATATACTAAAATTTGCAGGCAAATAGATGTACTTGGAGAATATTCTCCTGAGCGAGGTATCACAAACTCAGAAAGTTAAGCAGGGGATGTACTTGTAGCAGGAAATGAGGAACTATACATGTGAATGGTGTTTGTCCAGGAAAGGTCTTGAAGTGATGTGAGCTCTGCTGATTCTGGAGTTCTATTCACTGCAAAAAAATTTTGTAGAAAATTACTTAAAGAGCAATGAGTTACGTGGCTTACATTAACTATTTCCGACTAACATAAGTTAGCTTCATTGCTGGGGACCCAAATAAGTTTGAATACCATTGTGCAAAGTCATGACATATGAGGGACAAAGAGATTTAGGGCAAAACCAGGGACTTGACCCAGTCTTTAGAAGAATTCCTCTATTTACACAATTAGCACTGACCTCTTACTTTGCATCACCTCGCTATAATACCGTCAACAAAACATGAATCCAGTAATTGTGTCAGAACACTCATGATCTACTCACTTTCAATAGTTGTATCTATAAGCCAGAAACAAATATCTCCAATGAAGTCCTTTTGAGTCACACTGAAAGAACAAAATATAATACAAAAAACGGACAGTAAAATGGCATGCAAGTAAATTCATGGTCGGAACATAGGTAGAACTGAATAACAAGAATCTACAACATGAATTATAAGAGAGGTAGAAAATGTAATTTACCTTAGAATAAGATAACAATTTGAACACTTTTTGACTCACAATAAGGGACATGTTTGTCTTGAGAGGTCAAAATGTTGGTAGCCTTTACCATGGGTGCAAGCAGCTATAAGATTAGATCCATTTAGATTGCTGTTGGTTGTCTTCTGTTCTTGTGCAGAGTTCCTCCAGTGGTTATGGAAAATGATCAAACATGCCAGAAGGAACAGATCATGTCCTTTTGTTCCCACTTGTATTTTTTGTAAAGGAGCATTTAACATTGATTGTTTGACTATGTATACATTTTAGGAAAATTGCTGTGGTAGAAAAAAATGATAGAGGCATGTACAATGCAGCTTAAATTAAAATGTTCAGCACCATCCTGGCAATGAGTTCAGTGGAGAAGGTCATAGGTGAACTTTCTTTGAGTTTCTCGCATCACTGATACATTTGTATTTCTATTGTTAATCAATGAATTTCTGTTATTTCAGCAGCTTAATTAATCACAAGACTGTGCTGAGTACTCCAAGAATGACATAATTTGGTTCTTTCATGGTTAGACTGAGAAAACCTAAATGTGGTGTTCTTTATTCAAATGCCAGCATCATAGACATTCTTTGTAATTATCTGATTTTCTCCAACATTCTCTTATATCTCTCTTGGTCTCTTTAAAATTCATGACCTCTTTGATTTGTTTTATATATATATACATATATATACATACTAATATGTATACATATATGAATATATTCCTAAATATATAATGCCGACTATTCCCTTTATATACTATGGCTAGCATGTATACGGTTTTAGGGAGAACAGTTTGATACTGAATATTCAGTTATGGTAATCTTCCCTGGGGAAGACTTTTTCTCCAAATCTCAGCATTCCTTAGATGTCTATAGTTCTCTGTCTAAGGCTGATGCTTGCTGAGCTTTCTTGCTGTCACATTAGTGTCTATTGGTGTCATTCTTGTTCAGTTTATACTAGATATGTTAGTGAGACTTCATGTGTGTAGCTTCTGACATTTGTAGCAGATACAACTTCACAGAAAACTTTGTATTTTCTGGCTCATATAATCTTCCCAATGCCTCTTCCTAAATAATCCCTAGGCCTTAGGTGAAAGAGCTGTGTTTAGTTCTATCAATTGTTATAAGGTCATCAAGTCTGAATTTTGATCAATTGTGGTTTTATGTTAACCATCTTATTACATTTCAAAGAGAATTTTCTTGATGAGTGAAAATTATGCTGATTTTTGGTATAAGGACTAATAGTAAGAAGGGAAGAAGTGATTATGCTGCCTTAGTAAAGTGATGGTTGTACGTTATCCTACAGTACCTGTGATTTCACTAGCCCCTGGTAGTTGGATAGATTTTCAGTACCAGAGATGATGTACTTCTTGTTCTACAGGCTTTAAGTTTGGCCAGAGAACTATTGGTTACTATCAAGGTATGTGTGTGACTATTGTAATAATAGGGTTATCATGCCATGGTGGTCATTATTGTGGTTCATAGACATCATATCTGGGAAGTATTATTGTTTGTTTTCTTGCTTTGGAAGCTTGTATGGTGCCTAAATTAGGTCCTCAGGAAGGGAGCATACATGCCATATTTAGCTGGGGCCCTCTAGGGCCTTCTGTTCAAAGTGCAATAGAGTTTTACCTTTTTCTACCTCTAGGTGGCATTCAAGTTTGACAGCAATCAACCTTTAAAGTTTTGTGAGTCTCTTAAATAACCCTATGCAAGTACTCAAAAAGACAATGTGTCATGCCTGATTTTTTTTCTATTTAATAGTATATGGCTCTTGCAGAGAACACTGTCAGCATAAAAGGAAATGGATGAATTTGGAGAATATCCTCCTGAGTGAGGTATCACAAACACAGAAAGATAAGCAGGGGTTGTATTCACTCATTAGTGTACTCTAAACAAACAAACAAACAAACAAGAAAAAAGCAAAGCATGCCCAAGCTGCAAACAACAACCACTGAACAGCTTAGGATCAGAAACACCTTGGACTGACTCCTTGTGTCCCACTCCCCTTAGAGGAACACCTGACTCAGTCTTGAGGTTGCAGGGTTACATGCACACATTATGTTTTTCACACATACACACACTTTTTTCTTTGCTAGGAATAATGACTTACTAAAGACCTCTTTTAGTTATTGTTATTTCTGTTTTTTGAACACTCTGTTCCTTAATAAACCAATTTTTGAATGTGCTATTCTATTTTTTGTTTTATGCATTTTTGTCTTTTGGGCTGTTTGTACATTTTAGATATTATTTCTCTCTTAAATGAAAAAAGATTGAAGAGTAAAACAGTAATGTGTTACATGCACACATTAAAGAGAGAAGGCAAAATCTTGAGCTTTAATTTGGGTCCATGTGACTGAAATCTTCAGAGATCTCATCTAGAAAAAATGTTCATGTAAAAAACTGACATCTTATAAAATCCAAAAATATATAAATGTCATAAAATCATGACAATACAAAGTCATATGAAATTAATATGCTAATTATTTTAGTGTAT